>CAVNYO010000477.1:0-63235 GCA_963692855.1 Mycena citricolor | reverse complement strand
GTCAGCGCGTAGACCCGGCCTTGGCAAAAGAGAGCATGTCGAACACTGCGGTTGATGGGTCAGCGCGTGGACCGTGCAGACAACGCGCGAAGGGTCCGAGGCGACGCACCGACGTTCCTCCTGATGAAAAGGATCATCATCAAGAGCGTCGTGGAAGCAACGATCGCCCCCGATATCAGACTCAGGAAGAGAACCCTGCGTACGATGCTGCGTTGCTGAATCAGGGATACAATAAGCACTAGAAAATCGAGCGGGACGTACCCTAGAAGACGCGCGCTGTGCCCGGGACCTTTGCTCGTCATTAGCCTGATCTTGTTCAGCTCATATCCCACAGCCCGCAATGAGGACGTCCGTTGCGCTGCAAGTGATCGCACCGACGCTGGAGCGTTGTCAACTCATAGGACACGTGATTCAAGAACACAGATGCTCACGCAGTCACTTGGAAGATTGACGGGAATGCCCCAACACCGGAGATCTGAAGCATGATTCCACCTGCGAATGAGATTGCGAGCTGGAAAGCAATGCTTAAGCGGCGGCGATAGACGGATAAGGAGTGACGAGGGGGCTCACGTGCAAGGCGCTGCAAGACACGATGAGGAGGGTGGCAAGTTTCTTTCGTGACCTGGGGCGCGAATCAGAAACAGTGAAATAACTCAAAGTCATCCTCAACGCACAAAATGTAGTATAACTGGCACAGAAACGACTGCTCGATAGCCGCCGTGATGTACGTCGCGAGGATGCTAATCGTGGTCGGTATCGTGTCCGATCTGAACGTAAGCTTGCCAAAAATCGACAGCACCGTCGTCAACACGATCGAATCGACTGCGAGCGTGCAGATCGTGTCGGCCAGGAGCATCACCGCGATGCCGAGCCGGTGCACGCGCGGGCGGTGCGGCCGCAGGAGGTAGCGCGTCGCCAGCACGAGCTCGCACGCGAAGAGCATCATGTTCACCCACGTGCCGGCGAGCTGTGTGCTGCCGCCCTCAGGCTCGACGCTCAGACGTTTGGGGGAACTGGCCGCGGCACGCACCCATACGAGAACAGGAAGGGGCCCATATCCGGTCTGGGACCATCCGCATCGGGGGCCGACATGTGTGCGCCCGCAGAATGAGCGGAGGAGAATCCGTTTTGTAGGAAAGCGCTCGAGAGGGGTGAAAGACTTGCGTCATATGGCAATCCCTTGCTTATATCCGATGGACGAAGGTGGCTATACTCTTCTAGCCCATAGCAACCTCCAATAGCTGAGCGAATTCGGAATCACATTGGATGATGGTGCGTAAGAAGCACGGGCGCCCGGTTGGCGGCGAAGCGCGGGCCCCGCGAAGATTGCCTTCTCGTGGAAATGTTACGAAAGCACGATTGATCTTGCGTCCAAACACGATCACGTGACAGAGCGATAAGCAGAAGCCGTTCAATGTCTCGATAATACATATGACTCGGGGGTCTCTATCAAGCGGTCCGTTTCATGTATGCAGGGATCTGGGTCGTTTACAATAGGCATGTGACTCGGCATGTCCACTGCAACGCGTTTTGCTCCATCTAATCTGAGAACTTCACAATTGGTCTTATTCTGGTCGGTCCGCGCTGATGTAAAGTGTTCATTTGTTTGTCTACTTGTCAAGCTTTTTTTACTACCCCTGCAGCATACTCTAAGGATAATCAGGTACTCCATGGCGTCGATGAAGAAAGCAGTAGAGCACCACTCTTGAACGGCGTGTTGAGCTTGACTTTTTCTCAATTCTCTCGAGATCGTGATAGTCCTGCGCGGCTTCGTTGCAGCCATCGGGGCGGCTTTTTTCCAGTCAGACTAGTCATCAGGGGCATGGGATGACCACATGTATGCATGTCGCCCTGTGCGCAATGGCTTCGGCTGTGAGCATCTGTGTATCTATACACGCTTTCCTACGCTGTGGCGGATGATCTGGGCTGGCCATGAGGGAAAATTCTTCCAGTGATTCGGTGTATCGAAGACACTCGGTAGTTATTGAACACCTCTTTGAACTTTCTGGCATGGTGCCTAGTATTTTCAGTTGCAATGATTCTGCTCGTTTCCTTGGACTGAGACTGAGCTGATAGATAACAAGGTGTTGGAGGAGAATTCCGACAGTGTGCCCCTGACGGTGGCCAAGTTCGGGTTCGCGCGCTCTGACACACACAATTAGACTGAAGATACACACTCGATGTCAGAGGAGGACAGCTGTTGCTATCAAATTTGACAAATGGCAAGAAGCGACGCACAAGATTTCAAGTAAACTTTGATAATCCCTCTGCGGTAAACGAGATGATCTTCATCCTACAACATCATTGGCGAGTCATAGGGGTACATCAGCTTCGTGCAAAACATACTGCAATTGAGTGATGATGGTGTCCAGGTAAGGTTCAGACTCCCCTCTTACCATTCCATTGGATTTGGTGGCGCTTCTGGATTCGAGGTACATTCCGCTTGAGGGATGTATTCGTCAATCCGTCGCGTAGGTCCAATGCCGCGTGCGGAATAGTGGGGCTCTGTGCCCGACGGTGCAGATATGCCACAGACAGATACTAGAAGCCCTAGTGGAATCGATATGCGAACAAGGTACCCCTTTCGTGCTTTAGCCTCCCTGAACCGTACGACATAAGTATATGAGATGAAAATAAAGTCAAAGGCCGGATATTGGCCTGATTCGGCGCGTTGCTCGGAGAACAGCCATGAATGTCGAGTACAATGCACACTGGGCTCGTTTCCACTCTCTACAGCAGTGCGGGGCACATTGAGATAAAGATCGACGTGCCGGCGAGTGAGGCAGTCGCGTGTGAGTTACAGATGCTGTATGCATGTCTAACATCATAATACATGTACACCGATGACTAGAAGTACAAAGCAAATGGCAAATAAGTAGCATGTACAGGCAAAGGGAAAGCTCAAAGCCACCCAAAGAAGTGGTCAGCAATACCTTCCTCGATCTCTTCTGCGCGTGTCTTGACTGCTGCCAGCGCATTACGCCGGCACCCCGGAGACATCTCTTCCTTCAACCTCTGGTCCGCCGCCAGGATATCCCCGACCAAGGCGATCAACCTCAAGATGCTGCCTGAGCTGAGCGCATTCACCCTGTCTGACGTCACAGCGCATTTCCACCGCTGCACCCAGAGGTCCGCACACAAACTCTTCACACCGCTGCACTCGCAAGCGAAATTGACCGCGCTCTTCCTCGTCCGTTCCCAGAGACTGACAAGCGACCAGTGCCCCGACAGAAGCCGCATCACCTGCGCATTGCTCAGCCGCGCGTCGGCCGTGAACTGCGTCGCCCCGCGCCCCGTCACGGTCGTCTGCCGCGCGATCATGCTCTGCACATGCTGGTAGTAGGCCACCCCGCGCAGGCCCTGCAGTTCGTGGATGTCCGCGGCGATGATGGCCGGCACGCAGGGTGTGTCGCCCGTCTTCAGGCGTTCGCACCAGCGCGTGATTGTCGCTTCGATCAGGTCGTCTTGGCGGGTGCGGATGGCGACGTCCAGAGCACGGGTGAGCAGCGCCGACGAGCAGCTTGATAGGAGAGAAGTCTCCGCGGAAAAAGTGCGGAGAAGGGCGGCGTTTGCCCATGTCTTTAGTTTCGGGCAATCGAACTGGTACGATATGGAGGAGATGGAGAGCAGGCGGTCGATTTCGTCGTGCTCGATAGGTTGGGCTAAAAGTTCTTTTTCACTGCAATAAAGAGTGAGTCAGCACTCGGAAGTTGTGGTCATGAGACAAAGAAGTCGCACCTGGCATTCAAAGCCCACATCAGTGCCCGGAACTCTTCGGGCAGCGTAATCGAAACGAGTACCAACGGGTACATCGAACCGTCCGGTTGTCTCTTCAAGCGTCTCTGGCGGAGCAGCATATCCTTGAACAAGATCGAGACATCCGCTAGAAGATCGCCTTTGACCTGAGAGATGCCGTGAGCATTGGCTGTGTGCCAGATCGGCGACACACACCTTGAACCGCGTATTGCCAACGCGCACCACACACTCCGCATCCGCATCGTTCGAGAAGTAGACTGGATCGTCGTGCACCGGGCCACAAGGCTCGGTAGGACGCTCGGTCCCCGTGTACTCGTACCCTCCGCCGTCAGCTACTGAGTCGACTCGCGCGCGCTTCCGCGGACGCGAGGGTGAGTTCGGGTCGTCGCGTGTCTCCCGGATCGTCCCTGCGTCCTCGATGATGAACCTTGGGGGCATCTGGGGCCAGTTGGAGGTTCTGATTGTGGCGGAACGTGGCACGGCAGTGCGTCGATCAGGCCGCAAAGAACAATAGAGAGCGAAGTATGTCTCAAGTGCGAACGCAGCGATCGAGTAGGTCGGCGCGTCTACTCTGAGCGCGAAGAAAGCAAGGAAGAAGAAGAAGAGTGGTCATGAGGCGTTCGTCACGGCCTATGTAGTAGAGAGATGGCCATTGTCCTCGATTTGTGCATGTTTTCGCCTTTCTGACTGAGCCAGTGCCACTCCTTGTTATTTCGGTCCAGTCAAGCCCTTTGCAGCATTCCATTTCGAGGACTTTCGTGTGCACATACATAAGATTATGTTCGGCATTCTACAAACATGCACTGAGCACTCTACGACCCTGGATGCTCAGCGCTGCTGCCCTGAACGAGATCAACTGCAGGCTCGGTCTGAGTACTATCCACCATAGCCCCAGATCTGAGAGATATCGGGGAAGCTAGGCTCATCTACAATCAGAGTACTAGGGATTCCATCGCTGCCGAAGGTGCTTTGGAGGCTATCTTGATCTTGTCTGGTGTACCGGAGGGATAGCAGGCAATGATCTGAGCCCGATGGGCATTCATTAGAGCCGAGGCTTTAAGCATGTGTGCGATGATCTTCAGACCGAGGGATGATTCACGGCTTGCTCTGGGATCTAGTATCAGGGTATCGAAGCACGATCGCTCAAGCGGGTGGGAATCAATGGACTCGAGGATAGCAAGAGCAACTCTTGTAACGAAGATTCTGAGACTTGGAGAATGGCCGTGGCACAAGTAGTAGCATTGGAAGTGCGTGTGTCTGGGTCCATTTTCGCTATCTCTAAAATCTGGCAGGATAGACAAAGTTTAACGAGCTATTGGATGATCGGCACACCGAGTGAGTCTGCAACGCAGGGACCATGGATGAATTCGCATCGATCTCCGCATTGGTCGAGGAACGCAGCCTCAAGTCGATATCGTAGCGAGGATAGGTGGATTGCCGGGACGGTGTGAAAGCCCCAACTACGGGTTGTTACTCTGGTATCCCCGTGCGAGACGAAGGCGCAGCTGTCGTAGATGCGAATATTTCATAGGCAGGAAGGCAAGCTCGCAAGCTTGAGCCCAGAATTGATAAGGAAAGAGATCAAGTCTGGTAGGATTGGCGGCCAGGGCAAATCATCGCATCTTGACAGTAGAGCCATCGGCCACCACCGTGTTAGGTCTCAGTCACTTTGCCGTAGAATACCCACCTCGTAATTCGGCACGATGCCCAGTCCCAGCAGGTGATGTGATCCTTGGCGCAAACGCGGACGCATGACGAATGAACTGCTCGAGCATCGATAAGAACATGATTGTGCGGAGTGGAAATGGACGGTGTGGAGATCGCCGCGCCCAGAAGCTCGTTTGCAGTGAAAGATAGTCTGGTGTTGCGTTACGTCGTTTTACAGGTTTGTCAATTGAGCTAGTGACTGTGAAACTGCCAACTGAGCCACGAGTTGCACCATCCAGCCGCCACATCTTTGAGATAAGTGTTGATTAGTGACCTTCTCGTCGAGGGAAACGTAGTTCCACGCTACGTGCCCAAGTGATGACGGCTCAGAGCAAGCGGTGCCATGCTCAGACTGCAGGAAGGTTGTGGCAGTGCAACCTGCATTTCTCACCTCTCGTCTACTTACTTCCGAGTCGCTGTTGGTATCTGGTACAGTATCTTTTGAATGAACACTACTACTTATCCCCCGAGTGGCGCGGTCTATATATATACCCATCTCAACCTACGCGAAGCCACGATGCAAGAAGTTTACGTCATCAACCTTGAGAGCACCGTTGATGTCCCATCCCCGTCCCAGGGCGCCCCGCAGACTGCTGAAACGGAGGAACGATGCCGACGCGCAAGACGTCATTCCCCAGCAATCGCCTCCTTCGGCTTTCTCTCGGGCCACGACCGCAGGCGACCGCGTCGTTCCAACGATCGCCTCTGTTTTCTCAGGCGCACCTACAGAGGAGCTGCAAGCAGACCGCATGCCGCGCGCAGGTGGAGACATCTTTCAGGACGTAGCAAGGTGGTCCATTGGCTCTGATTTTGGTCCTTACTCTGTGCGCAACGCTGTCCATCTCCCCCAATCCACCGCATCTCAGCGCCCGTTTGCAGTTCGATCCTGCTCTGAAGCACGTGAAAATGGATGGCACACCAGCTCCTCCACGAGTCAACCTGGTACGGACAAAGACAGTGACGGTCAACACCCACTGGGAGAAGAACATGGACCTCGATGATGAGCTGCACAACCCAAGCACGGTCGCTGACGAAGGTCCATCCTTCGATTGGACGTCTGGCCGGGATGGGCAAATTCCATCGCATTGGGTCTTCTTCTAGGCGGTCTTGTCGCGTTGTTCCTCGGATATCCTCTGATCCTGTTCTACACTCGTCCACCACGGATACCTGGGCTGGATTCAGGCTTGGGCAATGGGACCGACAAAATTCCGAGCATGCCCAATTTCCCCAAGCTGATTGACGAAGATTCTCCATCGTCAGCACGGACGTTCTCCAGCCCGGATGGGCAGCAGTACCAGCTAGTGTTCAGTGACGAGTTCAATGTAGATGGGAGGTCGTTCTATCCAGGAGATGATCCCTGGTGGGAAGGTGCGTGTTTTGTGATTGAATCGGGCCTGATCCTTACGCGCTTGACGCTTCACAGCCGTTGATCTGCACTATTGGCCGACGGATGATCTGGAATGGTATGACCCTGAGGTTCTTGTGAAGCCAGCTGTTTGTCACTTTGTAGCTAATCTGCGAATGTAGGCTGTCACGACTAAGGGCGGGAATCTCGTCCTCACAATGTCGGAGCTGAACAATCACAACCTGTCCTATCAGAGCGGTTCGCACACAGTTTTGTCCGCTGCTTCGACTCATTGACTCGAAGGGATGCTGCAGTCATGGAACAAAGTCTGCGTCAATGGAGGTTACATCGAAGTCTCGGTCAGTCTCCCCGGCTCGCCTTCGCAAGTCGGCTTCTGGCCAGCCGCGTGGACGATGGGCAACCTCGGTCGCGCTGGATACGGAGCAACGACTGAAGGAATGTGGCCTTATACCTATGACAGGTACCTATCTCTTGTCGAACAGCACTTCTCCCATTCACCATCTCCCACGCAGCTGTGATTGGGGAACTCTCCCGAACCAAACCACGGCCACAGGACTGCCGACAGCAGTTCATGATGAGATGCTGAGCTTCCTGCCGGGGCAACGGGCGTCCGCTTGCACATGCCCAGGCTCTGATCACCCTGGTCCCTCCACCTCAGTTGGGCGAGGAGTGCCTGAGATCGACATTCTGGAGGCTCTCACGGAGGTCAACGACTCCAGTTATCGTGGGCAGATATCACAAAGCACGCAAATCGCACCTTATAACGACCATCGGTGGTTCGACAACTCGACCACCGTCACGACAATCCAGAACGCAAGCATTACGAAGCTGAACCATTATCTCGGCGGGCAGTACCAGCAGACAGTCTCAGCGCTGAGTTACATCGAGGACGAATTCTATGGCGCGCAGGCGTTTGCTACTTATGGGATCGAGTGGTTTTCGGATCCTACGGACCGAGAGAAGGGATTCATGAATTGGTATAGCAATGGGCAGAAGACGTGGGGGATCACAGCAGCTAGCATCGGTCCGGACTCCATCGCAAATGTCTCTGCTCGCTTGATCTCAGAAGAGCCCATGGTGAGCTTGCCCTGAGCTTTGAGCAGCAGAATCCTGACGTGCAAGCAGTACATCATCCTCAACCTGGGCATGTCGCCCACGTTCCAGCCACAGAACTTCAGTCAGCTGGTCTTTCCAGCTACTATGCTCGTGGACTACGTTCGGGTCTATCAGTCGCCTGGTGCGAAGAATGGACTGAGCTGCGATCCGCCGAATCGCCCCACGGCTGACTACATTGCCCAGTAATTACCCATTGGGTTGTTTCTTTCTGAATGCTGAGATCTATTTTAGGCACTCAGAAGCGTACACGAATGCAAATCTGACGACATGGGCTCAAGCAGGGCACACGTTTCCCAGGAATAGCCTACTGGATGGCTGCTAGCACTGGAAGTGTGTCATATGTACTTTAATTGGTTATCGGTTCGAAACGTACTTTGAAACCCGTTCTATCTGCAAATATGAGGACATCAGCTGTCAGTAGGGCGCGCTCGGAGATTCATCCGCCACTGCGCTTTTTTAGACGTTGCAGATCTTTTAGCCCCCTCGCATCATCGAGTTGTGATTGACAGCTTCACGCCTTCCCTCCTCCATCCATTCGCATTCTTCCGTTCCGCGGTTTCCCAGCTCACAGAAAGCCTTGACGACATCCCACCTCGAACCAGGGCCCTCCCACGCGTTGGCGACATACACAGAACAAGGGCTTTCGCCGGTAGCCATCACGTAAACAATAGCGATCGGTTGCAGAAATCTCCCAGTCCACAACGACCGCGCACCTCCGACCCTACATCTCACTCCTCTAGAACACCCTCCTTATAATGACCCGGACATCCGCAGCACCGTTGTTCCTCCTCCTCCTATGCCTTCCCTCTTTGTCGCTACCCGCATTAGCACTGTCCATGCCATCCCCCCGCAGGACCGTCGACGTTGTGTATGAACGCATCTGGCCACGACGCCGAACGATCAATGTGCCAAGAGCCGGCCCTGCAAGTGGATACTATCCACCCGCGAATGCAGGAGGGTCCATGCTTACTGTGCGTTCTGCGTTCCCTATCTTGTGCGGCAGATGAGTAGTTGATGGTACCTATCCCATATCCCACGTAGAGCGTAGCAGGGACGTTCCCTCCAGGACAAGGCGAACCGCTCAATATCATCGTATCAGGCTCCTCCAGTCCCGAAGTGCTGGTCCACTCATCGCTGAATGGAGGCTTCCTGAACTTTTGGATGTGGGCTTGGTGTTTCCGCTTTCGCGCCGTTCGAAGCTCATCGCTTTCCAGGGCTGTTGGCTTCGGTGGAGAATGCTTGGGGCAGCATATTGGTGCTTCGCAGATGGCAGACCTCGGTGACGGCAATGGTCTCGGTGCGTCATTCTTACCCCTGTTGCGCGTATTTTTCTTGACACCGGGCTCTGGCTTTGGCAGTGAACGAGACGGCGGAGCTGCGCTGGGACTATGGAGATCCATCACTCGGGACCTGTGAGGAGACTATTCAGGGAGGAGACCACTTCCGTTATTGGCAACAGAACGGAAAGTCAGCGAACAGCTCAGCATACTTTCTTGCCTCGTCGTATGAGAAACCTATTGCCGAAGGCCATGACATTGTACCTAATGGCTACAACTTCGGACGGTACGTTTCGGGCTGATGCTCTATCCCCATTGCTCATGCTAGTTGTAGGGATTGGCTCATCGGTAACATCACGGGCTCTCCGATCGACACATTTTCTCTTACCAACACTTCAACCTTCTCGGGCACCAAGTCGTATGCTGGATTCGTGTACTCCGTGGGGATATCATACGTGTCGGGCTTGTTGTCGAACACAAGCTACGGGATCAACCACAATCTCTCCGTCCCCATCAACGGTCTGAATGCCATAGATGGCCTAGTAGCTGTTCTAGACATCAAGGTTGTGACCAAGCCTGCGAACGCAACGAGTGCTGGACTGTGGGTCTCGCTGTGAATGCTATTGCGGCTCCCATACTTATTTTCTGTGTTAGGCCGATTATACGACCGTCCTCACTGCCGTCGCTGCTCGCTCCTCTATTGGTGCTAGGGTTGTCTCTTTGGGCTGGACTCTTATCCGTTGCCGTGTAATCTTCCTCTGCGAGCCTTGCCCTGCGATACCTCCACGTCCTACCTCATGCTTATCTATCAACCATTCGCTCTCACACACCCATGCATCCATCTGCATTCGTACTTAGACGGACTGCTCGACTGACTGCTCGACACAATGGACCATCCTAGCATAGAACAATCTACTTATCAGCCGCGGCGTGTGTGAACTCCTGTCACAGCGTACATCTCAGTGGCTGGACAACCCTGTTTCTGACCTTTCCATGTCGCTTCAGAGCCTCATCGGTACTAATTTCCAGAATTGTGGCTGGGGCGATGATAGCGATGTCGCTGTTTCTAGTTCCTCGAGACCAACATTCTCAATCCAATCCAGTAGGCACCCTCGCATCTTACCTCGTCGCTTCCGCTTTGCAGCTATCTTCTACATGTTTAGGAACGTGAAGCTTGAGCTTGACCCCTGGTCCCTCCTTTCCAAAGTGAAAGACAAATAACATCAAGTGAAAGACAAACAACTCGCCCGTAGTATATAAGTTTGGCATACCCAGGCGCATATACTCACCAATCCTCTCTTCCTTTCCCTCTCATCTCGTTCAGCACACTCTTTTACCTCCACGATCCTTACTCGCCATGTACACACACATCATGCCTCTTCTTTTCGTCGCGGGCGCGCTCGCTAGTCCCATTCACCATGTCACACGTGACCAGGGACCTGGACCTGTGCGCGTGATCCTCGCTCTTTCCCTCATCTCGCTCATGCTTTCTTCATCAGAACGCCGTCGAATGCATCTACAACAAGGCCATCAAGTTCACGACCACCGCCGAGAATGCCGCCAAGCTTCTGGCGGGGAACCCGAACGATCTGCCCTCGTCAGCACCTGACTTCCGCATCTTTCTCGAGAGCTGTTGCGCGCAGGCGTCTGGCGGCCCTGCCCCTGGAGACAGCTCGCCTCTCGCTATGAATGCCAACCAGCCGTCATCTGAGCAGGCGTCTGAGCAGGCTTCTGTCTCTGCTCCGGGACCTGACCCACAGTCGAACCCGTCGAACCCAAGCTCTCAGTCGATCGTCCCCCACGAGAATAACCTCAACATCAACCTCGTCCCCTCGGACCAACCTTCAGCTGATCCTGCCGATATTGCTTCTGCCTCTCGCTTTGGCAAGTTTGTGTCGCCGTCCCGTCTTCACGGCCCTAGCAACATCAGCCCGTCAAGCCCTAACGCGAAGATTGGTGCAGAGTCCCAGGATTCCGGCGCTCAGGCGGATGGTCAGGGGCAGGAAGGTGGGGCCAACGCTGCCGCAAACGTTGAGGAGAATCACCCGAAGAAGTTTTCTTCCGTGCCCAACCATCCAGTTGCAGATGGCCTTGCGTCCATTCTCGGCGACGGCACTGCCAAAGCTGATGTGAGCAACAACGGGCCGGGAGGGCCGGGCGAAGAGGCGACGGTCGACGGCGTCAAGAAGGGTGGCGATGGCCAGGCCTCGGCGGACGTGGCTGACAACGGCAAACCTGACTTCCCCGTTGATCCCAGTGCGCCTTCGGGCAAGAAGGCTCATGCACTGCTCACTCGGCCATCGAATGGGCAAGTCGGTGCTGCTGCCAATGAGGACGGCGGGTCGCAGACCGGGCAGGCTGACGCTCAACTTCCCAGCGGCAACAACAACGACGGCAACACTCTGCCCCTGGACCTGCAGGTCGATGTCGGCACGGGCGACAGCAATCGCACTGGCGGCCGCCCCTCGGCCAAGTTGCCGTTGCAGCAGCTTGACGCCGCTGCTAACAAGATCGCTGCAGCTGATCCGATGTCCAAGTTGGACCCGGAATGTGGGTGTCAGAAGTAGAGCGTATTTTGTGAATGTGTAGATCTGTAAAATATCTTGTTCCAAACAAATCTGGGAGCACAGTCGACTGTCAGAGGCCTTTGCAGGTGAAACCGAACAGCAGCATTACCCCAGATGCTGTGAAACCCAGCCGTGCAGAACTGTAACACGACCGCGACGCCACCAGATCAGACTAGTGTCGATAAGTAAGTAAATGTGACAAAGTCCAGTCTGACCAGTCAAGGCCAGCGACCAATTTCACCCCCGTTGTCCAAATATATACCCTCTGACATCTCAGATCTGTGCAACCTTATTTATGATCATCAGATGCGGCAGAAGACGTGGAATTTCGCCTTTATTCCAAGAGCCGTCCGCGGCAGATCGGATTGCTTCCACAACGCCTTGTGTGCAGCGCGATAGCTATACTCATGAAATTGATAGGCCATCGCTGCATGTCTCAATAAAGGAATTGTATTGTGAGACCTGATGCTGATGGAAAGAACAAGAGAAGCAGCCACCACTCAGACAGAACACCCGTTGATCACGATCATTACTCGGATAATGTATGTGATGTGATGTTTTTATGTAAAGTTATAAGAGCTAGCTTCTGCATGACGTGAGTTGCTACTCGGCAGTGTTCTCTTTCTCCCCCAGCGCGCTCTTTCTGCTCGACAGCAAGTTTGCTCCGTGACTTTGGCTGGAGCCGAGTGCCCATGTCTGCGACCGCATTCGATGGACCACTGACAAACTTATATACGTGCGTCTCCAGCAGTGCTCCCATCAACGACCGTGCTGTGTTCTGAACATGGCCCAGAGTGGAACTCGCAGGGTCATGGGTCAACGCCATGCTCTTCGCGTTTGAGGCCGTGCTGGCCTTTCGCTACCTGGCGCGCCAACGCCGGCCGCTGATGCACCGGCTGGGTATAGCCTTGATGGTCTTCTTCGATCTCATATGCACCATGGCCATCGATGCGAGCGTGCTGATGACATTCCTCACGTTCTTCGGGAAAGCGAACTTCCGTGCGGTGACGGTGCCGACCACCATCATCATTTCTGCGACGTATGCAACGGCGGCTGTCGAGCAGTCGTTCCTCTGCAACCTTTACTTTGTTCTGTGCGCGGTCTCCGCCCCGCTCAGCTACCACCATTCATTCATACGATCTCCATGCAGGTCCCGCAACAAAATCTTATCGTTGATTGTTGTGCTTTCTGGTCTTCTCCATGTGAGCTCCCTCCCAGCCGCGACGCCTCCTTTCTTACGAGCGCAAAGTTTGGCTTTTCGTTCGCGTCTGCCATCATGCTCCAGCCGACAGTGACTGGCTTCCGTGATATTACCTATAAAATCACCTCGCGAGTTCCCGTCTTTGGATTGGCCCGGGCACGGCTCTTACGGTGTTCTCCAGAATTGGCGCTATACTGTGCAGTGTGACGGACATCCTCATTGCTGGATTACTGGGATACGAGCTTAATAAGATCAGGATCGTCAGCCTGAGCAGTGGATCGCGGCAGAGCTCACAGTTGTTGAAGTGGGCTCTGCTCCTCCTCTTATGACAACTGCTTACTCTCGATCCCAGCTTGGCCCGCAAGGTCCTCATGCTGAGTCTCGTCTCCGGGGCGGTCGTGGCCTCTACGACGCTGTTGATGATGATTCTTTTCTTGAAGGGTCATATCGGTCCGTCGTCCTCGATTTCAGCCGTCTGCCGGGAGGGCTGACAGCAGCCCATGTGCAGTCTTCAACTTCTTCTTTTTCTGTCAAGGCCGTATCTACGCGCTGACGCTCCTGATCAACTTCCTGTCCGGTCCCCGGTCAGCCTCGGCGAACGTGACCGTAGAACTGGAGAGCGTGATGAACGGCCACCGCCACTCGGTCGGAGTCGCGACTCCCACCTTCGCACGCTATTCTTATGTGCGCCAGCGGTGGCTCTCATTCGCGCACCTCGCTCTATGCTCACGTACCTCCAGAGCACCCCGAACGTGAAAGATCTGCCGCCTGAGACGCCTGACCTCGAGAGCTCGCTGGCGGCCCCGCAGTCCATTCCCATCCCGCTCTGGGAGCTGGCCAGTGCGTCTGCGCAGTCGCTACCGCATCAAGATGGCGGTAGCACATCTCCGCGCTTGCCACAACATCATTCAGCTACCTCGTAGCAGATTTCTATACTCTATAGAGTAGGAGCGCGAAAAGACGTTAGATTCAGAACGTGTCCTTTCTAGGTACGCGAGCAAAAGTTTCACGTGATCGTGTTACGAGAGATGACACTGAGTCTAGATCTTGGCATGCCTTTGCACTGTCAATGAAGACGGCGTCGCTTGTTTATCGCCGGTTGGCCCTGACCGTGAATCTTCGCTTTTGTGACCGTCTGCTCGCCCGTCCGAACACGCAATCACCGAGGCGCAACGAAATCCTATCTCACATCGGGGGGAAAGATCTACACAGGACGCATCGCAGGGTATGATTTCGCGCGAGTCAATTGAAGTCTGCAGGCTTCTACTCAAGACCCTTTCAACGAGTCGAGTCTGATGAATCATTTTATCCAGAGATACTCCTCCCTAGATGGTTTCAGGTCGGCAATGACGTGGTTCGATCGGCGCAGTGAGACATATGGGCGGGATATAAGGCGGGAAGGGCGGTGAGACCAGCACCTCCTGGCATCTTGCTTCCAACCACCACAACACAACTTCATATCTTATGCAACGAGCTCTATTGCCTGCCCTATACAAACGCACCTCATTCGACACTCATCCATCATGACATCCACCCACTCATCCCACCCCGCCCCGCTCCCATACACCCGACTCCCTGACTTGACAGGGTCCACCGTCGAGAACGGCAAGCTCAAGCTCGTCGAGCTTCTCGGCCACGGCTCATTTGCCAAGGTCTACAAGGCTCTGGACACCCAATCGACTGCATCATCCGGGGCACCCATCCACTACGCCGTCAAGTGCCTCTTGAACGGCGAGCCCGGATCGCAGGAGCACCACAACCTCCAGAACGAGCTCAAGAACCACACACGGGTCTCTGGCCTGCCTGGCGTCGTGGCCTTGCACCGCGCCTTTGTCGAGGGCGAGCACGTCTTTGTCGTGATGGAGCTCTGCGACACTGACCTGAACCGCTTCGTCATCGAGCACAAGGACTGCGATGAGTAGTGCGACGTTGCGAAGCGGGTGTTCTTGGACGTGCTTGATGCCGTCGAGACATGCCACGCCGAGGGTGTGTTCCACCGGGACCTGAAGCCCGGGAACATCCTGTGTGACGCCGACGGCAAGAATATCCGAATCGCCGACTTTGGTGTTGCGACTCGGTCTGAGGAGTCGAAACAGTTCGGCGTTGGGACTGCTGTGTTTGCGAGTCCTGGTGTGTTTGAGACTTCCCACTCATTCGAAGCCCCTGACTCACCTGTGTCGCAGAAGACATGGACAAGACCCGAGACACATACTCCCCTCGCGGAACGGACTGCTGGTCGCTGGGTGTGATCCTGATCGCCCTCATGACGAGCAGCCTTCTTTGGAAGGCACCCGTCGAGTCCGACGACACGTACTGCGCGTACCGCGCGGACCCCGCGCACTTCTTGCGGGGGACGCTCGACCTGAGCCCTTCATTCAGCTCGCTCGCGAACCGGATCTTCGATCCCAATCCGGCGCGCCGGCCGAGCATTCCAGAACTGCGCACGGAGGTCGAGGCGATGGAAACGTTCGTCGTGCCTCCGCCCGTAGATATAGTTGCTCTGGCTCTGCAGAACCCACTGCACAGGCCGAAGAAGAGCAAGCGCCGGACGACTCCGCCTCCGGTGGATAGCAGTGCGACCACGCCTCGACGCTCGCTGAGCATTGCGTCCTTTACGAGGAAGCTGAGGAGGCTTGTGCGTCGTCGGTCGTCGCTGTAGTTTATTTCCTATCTCTGTTATCCGTTCCGTAGAAATAACCTTGCGAATCCCGATGATTTCACTCAGTCATGAGTGATGATGACATAAGCGCCGTCAATCCTGAGATGTCTTTCCTTTCTTCTGTGAATTCGCGACGCATGACGCTATGCTTTGGAGCGACAAATTTGTGGCTCCTTTTTTGTTGGCCTGTGGAGACTCCGCCGTTGGGATTTCAGTTCGGAATTCTCAGAGCTCCCAGACGGAGACAGCCTTCACATCAGCGACCCCATTCATCCATTACTTCATTGAACCTCTCGTCACCAATGAGCGCTTGAGCCTCTGAGCTTGGAAACTTGCTCGGAGTATGTGACCTCACAGTTGGGATTATGCGGCTCTATAAATGCACGACGAGGGTCTCCCCACTGAAAACACCAAACATTACGAACATGCAGCAACCCTCTAGCACCACAAGCACGCACGGCACGACAGGGACCAGCACCGGTGACATCTCGTACGGCAACACCCAGAACACGCCACAGCCGTACTCCTCGACCACCGCAGCTGATAGCGATACTGGCGCACGGGACTCCGTCACGCACCCGACCGTGGGCGAATCGATGCAACGCGGCGAGGCGTCGGGCATTTCGACGTTCCAGGCGATGAGCGGCGAGGACCGCGAGCCGGCGGGGGAGACGGTGTACCGCACTGCGTCGCGGGGCGAGTTCTCGTCTGGCACCGAGCAGCAGCATCAGCAGGAGCCGGGCGCGCATTCGGATGCATCTGCGACGCACCGCCACCATGAGGCGGGTACTGGGACGACAGCTGCCGAAAGGACGGAAGGCCGTCATGTTGGGGTTGGGGACAAGATCATTGGTCTGTCCGTCCCGTTTGTGTCATCAACGCGCAAGCTAATCTTGCGGTAGGATCAGTCGAGAAGGTCGCTGGGAAAGTCACTCGTAACCCGGATCTCGAGGCGCGCGGTGTGGAGCGCAAGGTGAGTTGCCATCGCATCTGGAAACGGATGGGCTCACAGGTTTCGTCAGACGGCATGAATCACGGGCCCGTATATACTACATGTACAGTAAATTAGATGTTTGAGCAATTGTAGCTTCTAACTCGTGGCCTACGACCATGGTCGTCGATGAATCGATTCACCGCATTCAAAAAGTCCATTAGAGCAGATTCCGGGGAACAATCAGATCTTAGTGACTCATCTGGGCGCCTGTGAAACGGGAAGCTATTTGTGGGATCCAGATCAGCAAGACTTAGCTGATCGGAATGGGCCTTCCTTTCCCCTGCGCCTCTTATCGTCTCGCAAGTGTCCACAATCGCTCTTTACCACTCCGTCGCTCCGTTCAATGATCTGGCTACTGGCCTCGCTCTTCAAACTCTCATTTTACACTCTCTGTGCGCTTTCGGAAACCGCGACCATCGACGACGAGCTGGGCGACTCACACACGGGGGCCAAGCCGGTTTACACTCCGGCCGATAAGTGGTGGCTAGTTGAGCTGCATGTTTACTTGTCACGGTCGATCAGACGAGGCTGAAACCGAGCTCCCAGAACACGAACTATCACACATGCACGGACTTGCTCGTGGCGGACGAAATGTTTGCCCGGACCTGGCACGACGGGCAGCAGAAAATCAGGGGAGGGCCTGTGTTTCTTTCGCTTTCTTTCATCAGTGCACTGAGACTCAGATTCCCGTCGGTCGTGCCTCGTAGCCTGACGCGCCAACCGGAAAGGCTCTGTACGTGTACAATGTGACGGTGTTCAGCGTGTCTGGGCTCCCACAGGCGGACCATACGGTGACGTTGACGACGAATAATGCGAATACGGGATCCAGGATGTTTTTCGACTGGGCGCAGTACACGTGAGTGGTTCAATTTCCTATTTCAATGCGCCCGATTTGTTTTTACCTCAGGTTTGATGACCTACCGGCGACCTCGTTGATTTTGTCCGCGTCTCGCACCACGGCGGTCGTAGTTTCGACTCAAGTTACGACAAGCACTGCGACAGCTGTGAGCACCGCAGTGATCAACACATCGTCCAGCACAGGGAGCACGGACACCGTACTCCAGAGCTCGACTTTAGTATCATCTGCCATGCCGCAATCACCTAGCAGCATCAGCATCACGTCGCACGGATCTCAATCAACGCCGTAATCTTCCACACCATCCGCCACTATTTCGAGCGTTCTGTCCACTGAATCCACGAGCTTTTCTCCGCCCCCTACCGTCACTCGCCGGAAAAACAACACCATAACCGGTGTCGTTCTCGCAGTCTCCATCTCTGTCGTCGCACTTACGGCCATGATTTTCTGCATGCGATACTGTCGCCGGCGCGCTCACAGCACATCCACGAGGGGCCACGAACGCACGCCCGTGCCGTACGCCGCCGCCCCGGTACACGGCCTCGGGTCGCTCCAGCCTCTGCTGTCGCCACCAAATTGTCTCGGCTCGAGCAAGGCGTCGGCGGCCGGCGGTACACATCTCCCGCCTGCTCTGGGGCCGAGGTTGGAGATCGAGGGCGGCTCGATGTCAGATCCGCCGCCTTTGTATGCTGAGCGCGTGCGTTGCAGGGAGTTGTAGTAGTATCGCCTGCCCTCCCGGATTGAGGAGGCTCCGTTTGAGATGAGGAAAACTGGCTGATTCTAGCGCCCCCACTGGCACTTGGTGTACCCATTGCTTCGAATTGCTGCCTTAATTATCCCTAATCTGATGTAGCGCTTTATCTGGTTGTATTGATTTGGAAATGCCGGCCCTTCACCAATTTTTTCGGACACTACAGCCTTGCAGGCGTGTAAGTCAATAATCTGCTAAATTGTTGAATATCTGTGGCATAGGAGAGAGGGCATGATATACTCAGAACACAGTTGCTGATGTGGTAAATGGCAATCTCTAAGAGATCACAGTATTAAACCAACACTTCTGATCTGTGCAACAAGAGCGGCTTGATACCATGCTTTCCCAAAGTGCTGCAAGGTAATCCATTGCCTGTGCTATTGATTCCAACCCAAATATCCACAATACCTCAGCTGAGTTAAGTATTATTGGCGGCGGAGTGATCGAGTGATCGATCGGTGCCATCAGACTCGGATCAACTGCGTTGGAAAGACTGTGATCAGCCGTTTTTTTCCTTGCTGCGCTGATCTTGAACCCATTTGAGAAACTGAGCTCGTTTGGACCAAAATACGGGATGAAACACCTCGAGGCACGCGATATCATGCTATGGGTTTGTCTCTACAGATTGTCGTTGGGTGAATATTGACGGCCGGGAACGTGTTGTCAATCAGCCGAGTTACGTGTCGGGGAACATCATTGGGTAAATAGGACACAGCTCTCCGTTGTGTTCTTGCGTCCCGCCAAGTTGTTGTTTGTATGTGCCTCAAGCTGTTGCATATCGGCTCGAGTGCTTTTTCAGGACCTTCATTCGACCAGCGATCCCAAATCTCGACTTCCTGTGACCCTCTGCACGCACACAAATGGAGAGTGGAGTCTTGTAGCAAAGTACTGTCTCTTGGCCCGCGACCGCGGTCGTTGATGAACCGATTCAGTGCATTAAAGAAGTCAAAGGGGGATTCTGGAGACCAATCAGAATCTCATGACTGATCTGGATGCTTGTGAAACGGGAAGCCAACTGTCGGATCCTGATCAACAAACCTCAGCTGATCAGAATGCGCCTTCGCTCCCCCTGCGCCTCTTATCGTCTCGCGACTGTCTTTCTCCGCGCTTTACCGTTGGGTCGCTCCTTCAATGGCCTCGCTGCTGTCCTGGCTCTTCACACTCTCATTTTACACTCTCTGTGCGCTTTCGGGGACCGCGACCATAGACGACGAGCTGGGCGACTCGCGTACGGGGGTCAAGCCGGTATACATCCCGGCCGATAAGTGGTGGCTAGTTGAGTTGCATCTCTGTTTGCTGCCGCCGATCACACGAGGCTGAATACGAGCTTCCAGAACACGAACTGCCTGACATGCACGGACTCGCTCGTGGTGGATAACCTGTTTGCGCAGACATGGCACGATGGGCTTCAGGCCGTCCAGGGAACACCCGTTTCCCTTTCACTCTCTTTCACCGGTGCGCTGAGACTCAGGTTCCCGTCGGCCGTACATCGTAGCCTGACGCAACCCCTCTCATTTACTGCAGGGACGGGAATATCGGTGATGTGTGCTGCGATTGACCTCGGGCCACGCACGGACATTGTTACGCCCATGGACCTCGCATTTACGCTCGATGGCCAGCCCCACGGGACGTATCTGTATCCGCAAACCGGGAAGGCTGTTTATGTTTACAACGTGACGGTGTTCAGCGTGTCTGGGCTCCCACAGGCGGACCATACGGTGACGTTGACGACGAATAATGCGAATACGGGATCCAGGATGTTTTTCGACTGGGCGCAGTACACGTGAGTGGTTCAATTTCGTGTGGTTGGGTGTGTTTCAATGCGCTCGATTTGCTTTTACCTCAGGTTCGATGACCTACCGGCGACCTCGTCGATTTTGTCCGCGTCTCGCGCCACGGCGGTCGTAGTTTCGACTCAAGTTACGACAAGCACTGCGACGGCCGTGAGCACCGCAGTGATCGACACATTGTCCAGCACAGGGAGCACGGACACCGTACTCCAGAGCTCGACTTCAGTAGCATCTGCCATTCCCCAATCACCTAGCAGCGTCAACATGTTGTCGCATGAGTCTCAATCAACGCCATCATCTTCCGCGTCGTCCTCTGCATCATCCGCCACTGTTTCGAGCACTCTTCTTCCCACCGCATCCACGGGTACTTCACCCGAAGTGTCTCCGCCCGCCACCGGCATTCGCCGGAAAAATACCAGCATGATCGGCGTCGTTATCGCCGTCTGCATCTCCGTCGTCGCACTTGCGGCCATCTTTCTTTGTATGCGATACCGTCGCCACCGCACTCGCAGGACATCCACGGAGGATCAGGAACGCACACCTGTTCCGTACACCACTGTCCAATTGCACAGCGCCGGGTCTCTCCAGTCCCTGCTGTTGCCGAATCGCCTGGGCTCGGGCTCAGCCTCGGCCGGCGGCACGCACCTCCCATCTGCACTGGCATCCACAGCGGATGTTGATAGTGGCTCAATGTTGGATCCACCGCCTTCGTACGCTGAACGTATGTCGTCGCACGTAGTGGTGACATCGCCTGCCCTCGGAGATCGGGGGGCTCCGTTTGAGATGAGGAAACCCGGCTGAGTTTTTCACCTTTCAGTGGCACTTGACAAAGATTTTTTTTTTGAATTGCTACGTTCAAATTAGTTATGCACAAACCGATGTAGCGCTTTCCTTCATCGCATCATTTTGGAAAGCTCATCCTCCAGCCCATTTTTTTTTGGGCGGCTGCGCCCTTGCGGATTTGCAAGTGGATGATTTCTTGAATTTCTGGAGGATTTGGAAAAGGCGTAAGACTCACATAGGACAATGGCCATGATAAGCCAAACGGCAGTGCAAAGTCTCACAGTCAGTCTAGGCCTTATGTCCAGGCAGATCGCGTTGGATCGCAGCACCTGCTGATAGATGCGAAAATCCAGGCTTTCCAAAAGCGCTTCAAGGGAAATATTGCCCGCACTTATCATGATCAATTCCCACCCAATCAGCTACCGAACGCAGCGCAATAGTAAGAACAGCCTCCAGATCACGTCGTCCCTTCAGCGACCGGAGGGCATAGCTCCGGCACGCCCAGCGCGTCTCTTCGGGACGCTCCCGAGCTCGATTTCTTCGTCATCCGCCACGTCTGCCGTCGCGCGCGAACGCCGCCCGCAGCAGTATACGAAGCACAACAGAGCTATTAGGAGAACGACGAGGGAAATCCCGACTGCGAGAAAAGTTCCGATATGGCTCTGTGTCACCGTGACCGTGGCGACGGGGCTGGGGGTCACGTCGAGTGTGCTCGATGGGTGAGTGTCGAAGGCTGCTGTGGTGAAAATCGAAGGGGCGGTCGATGGGGGTCCGAGAGAAGAAACCCTGGAGGACATTGAGGTCGGATTCGAGGACCCGCCCGCCGTGCTGGTCGCCGTTGCCAAAATTATTGAAGATGAGTCATCGCCGGACCTAGAAAAAGAACAAGGATTTGGAACTTCTGCCGTGGATAATAACTCGAGAAGAAACCAGCTCACAATTGATAAGCCCGGTCGAAGTGGATGCGTGACATTGCGGGATTCCCAAGACTTGTTGAAAATTCGAACGGGTCCAGACAGCAGACGGAGAAGGAGAGAAAGAGGTGAGAGTGTGCAACCCCGAGCAACTAGCAGTGAGAAAATCCAAGAGGAGCAGCCGGTGCCAGGGAAGCGGAAAGAAGTCAGTCGTAAAGGAGGGAGGAAGAGAGACTTGCGAAGCATGAAGCTGAAACAACTCAAATAGCAAGCTGGTAAGGATCCAAAAGGTGGGTTCCCGCGTCCCGGATCGGAGGTCTAACTCTAGATATGTGGCAGTTTCTAAAACTGATCCCTGTTGAAGCGCAGCTGAGCGCCTAGGATGTCGATGGGTCTCGGAAATCCGGCAGTCATGTTCATTGCAGAAAATAACGAAACCACTGGCTGACTCGAGCAGCGGCAACAGGAGAAAGGCGAAATGTGACAAGTTGATGGGCGGGTATTTCTCGCGGCGTGAGAAAAGGCGGGAACGGAGTATTTGGCTGTCCGCGAAGTTCGAACGCGATGCGGAGGATCACAGCGCGACGATCACCACAGTCCAAGGAAATCAAGCTCAAAATTGGTGTGAAAGAAGGAAGACATGGGAGAAGGTCGGATTTGAAAAAGAGACCTTGCCGTGATTTGAACACGGGACTTCAGGATCATTGGATAACAATATTGCAATCCTACACTCTAACCACTGAGTTACAAGGTCACGACAGTCGGCCTTTGGCGAGGTGCTATAGTCTCCATATATCGTTCTCAGTTCGCCATCGCGCTAATGATTTTGCGTGTTGCCGAAACCTTCGAGCGTACGAGGTGACTGGACAAGCAGGACAGTGGCCCAAGCATATCATGGACATGCGCACTGACACGAGCAGCTTCAATCAACGCATCATCCGCGGATGTGCACCAACTAGGACCGAAAGTATGGCCAGTACATTGTGTCGTGAGATTTCTGCGGTTGTGACTTGTTACTAACTTGCAAGTGTACGCACTGTACTGACGAACGCTTCGGTCGTGATCTGATGTCTGATGTGTGGAGAAACGCGACACTGGAGTGGTTCCGGAGCCTAGACGGCATCGATATCGCACCATGCGATTTGTAGGAGGGTATCTATCAATTGCAAAGCCATCCACAGCCCAGCCCAGATATTACGAGGACAGACAGCCACATGTAGTACAACACGACAAGCGAGAGCGAACGACGAGGCTGCGCATGCGGATCCCGGCGCAGAGATGAAAGGAAGGCTGGCGGGATCTACTGCTCCACGGCAAGCTCGTCCCAGATCCTAAGCAGCTCCTGGCCGACCGCGGGATGGAGCTCAGTGCCGTCTCGCGATACCTGCACCCTTCGATTTCGGTTCCACGGATTCAGCACTTGCTCCGTATATGCAAAGGGAAGGGCCCGGGTGCACACCCACTGCACGCCAAACTCTTTCCCCCAGTGTGAAGCGCCGTCGCTGGTGGATTTGCTCCACACTCCCGGGGCCATCGAGCTCGACCGCGGGCTCATCCCGACCTGGTCCCGGCAGTCATTCGCTGGGCTCTCGACGTGCGAGGGGTCGGATCGCGGTACACTGATCATTCTAAGGAAAGAAAAAGAGCAGATCATGTTGAGTGTCGGTGAGATTCTGGATCGCGAGCTAGCCGGCGCACCGTGCATAGCCGAAGAACACGCCGCTTTTGTTGGCGCTGAAGATGAGGTACACCTCCTTTGCCGTTTTGAAGGCCTGGTCGAGGAAGAACTCGTTGTGCCTCTGGGTGGCCCACAAACCCGTTTTGACGCTTAAGATGAGGTCTCCCTGGGGGACGGCTCAGCGTAGAAACACATGTGCTCGCA
This sequence comes from Mycena citricolor, assembly GCA_963692855.1. Lineage (NCBI taxonomy): Eukaryota > Fungi > Basidiomycota > Agaricomycetes > Agaricales > Mycenaceae > Mycena > Mycena citricolor. The sequence goes on along the minus strand of CAVNYO010000477.1, from coordinate 39,616 downwards.
AAACATACCTGTGTGAGGGACTTCATGACGAAAAACCGCTTCGGAAAGTGGTCCGCAAGTGCTCGATGACTGGACGTGGCTGAGCTGGCGACCGAAAGAGTGGTAGGATGTAGACCGTTGCCCTCTTCCTCCGGCGTGCGACACACGAGAGGCTTGGTCAGATCGTTGCGGAAGTGCGCGCCATTGAACCGCGCCAGCGCCTGCTCGAGTGCAGTGGGCGTCGCATAGTTGACGAACGCACAGCCCGAGCGCGTGATGGGGAACAGGGAGACGACGCCGTTGAGGTCGTCGGCGAGGCGGCGATGGTCGGAGTCGCGGCCGTGGGCGGACTTCTTCGAGGGACCCATCGTGAAAAACGTGCGCAGCTCCTTGTGCGTCACATCGAGCGGGAGATTTCCAACCCACATGGCCCATCTCGTGCGCAGGGACCGCCGCGCGGGGCGGGGCGCGTCAGGCACATGGTGGTCGCTGCTGCTGCCACTGCCGCTTTCGCCGCTATCCGAGGTGGTCGGCGAGCTCGGTGAGAACACATCGGGTGCGAGAGCAAATGGACGCGATAGATGAGGGAATGCAATAGGGCGCTCACAGCCCTGGTGCATCGCTTGATATGGAAAGAATCGTGGGCTATAGGGCCATGGCTCATCTAAAGCGTACAGAGGACTCGAGGGGACGTGAAGCCAATGGGCGGTGGACGGGGAGCGAAGAGCAGAGTCATCAGGCGGAGGGTCGTTCAGAGAAGCGAATTTGAGAGCATGAACTGGGGACGATGTCGCTGACGAATGCAGCCGCACAACGCGATCGACATCATCTTCGGATTTCTCCGAGGCAGTAACTGAGCACGTGCATGTTAGCGTCATTCGTCCGATTCTTCATTGCCCCTGACATCCACTTACCAGCAATGCTAGGGCACCCGACGGACTTCATGACTTGGGGAACTGGGCGGAGGATGCCCAGGCTCTGGCTACATAAGTAGCGATTAGAACTTCGGAAATGACATCACCATATGCATCACCACTGGCCCGGTGAGAACAAATCATGGCGCAACAACTCTGCTCCGTCGGGGCGACTTCGAGATGCATCCTAGCGTAAATATCATGAGGTCACTGCAAATCGGGGTGAATGCTCTGGTGACCTCCGAGTGGCCGCCGCCGAGTCTTCTGAGCGGCATCGTGCTCCAAGAACAGCAATACTCGCGCTGAAATCCGTGACATTTCGTGGGGACACAGTTCGAGGACGCGGGTACCTCCGGTGTACACACGCACAATTAACTTTAAATTTACTTTACCTCTGCCGCATTGTTGAATTACGGCATGTCATAAATCACATTCAGTTCTCAACCAAGCAAGGACCTTCCGGAATGCCGGATGGCAGAGCAGGGATGTAGACCCATCACCGCGGGCCGAGTATACCGGTGCAACTTCTGTGAAAATCCCAAACCTCCGATCCACAATGGTCAGTCAACTCCGCAGCGTGGTCATCCCAGATCCCTGCTACGGATGGGCGATCAGACGCACCCGCTAGCTCCAGTCCAGTTCAGGAATCACTCCTCAAACCGGCGTCACACGACCTTGTAACTCAGTGGTTAGAGTGTAGGATTGCAACGAATGAAACCCAAGAATGGAATCTATCCTGAAGTCCCGCGTTCAAATCGCGGCAAGGTCTTTTGGATCACCGGATCCTCAATATCTTGGCTGTTCTACTTGCCTATGTCCTCGTAGATCCCTATCCTCCGTTTCCATACCGGGCCAGGATTGAATTGCGTTTTAAGGGCATTATCTCGCGAATTTGATCGGCACTCACCTAGTCCAATCATGCTCTCGCGGAAGATTCTCATGCAAGGGCACTAACTCCGTGATTCGGAGTCTTTGATCGGGGACCAAGGTCACAGAGCCGGATTCTGCCGGATTGCACGCGTGCGCGAAGCTTGCTGTTCCAAGTTGCGTGTCATTCCCATCCCAAAACGCCTGCTGAAGTTTGATTCTATGTACAGATATTGCCGTGCTCCCTGATAATATCAAAGTCCGCTGTGTTGCGCAATCATAGAGTGCTGTGACTCAGAGCTGCTGTCATTGGCGTGAAATCTTGAAAATGCTGAAGCCCTCGTCAGGGCGCGAGCTTCGCAGCCACAACTCCAAGTATGCCCCGATGTGTTCAGTAAACCATTCTGATGGGCATGATCTAGTACCCACCGACTCCACTCTCGTGTCTTCAACCATGTACCGATGCATACCGGATGCAGCCGAAGCAGGAAACTCCGACGGATTTCGACGAAGGATACAGTAACGAAGGACCGGACTCTCGAGATTCTGGGAACTTGGAAGCGCGGTCAATTTCAACAGTCACGAGGTGCCATATATTAGAGCATGTGATCGCGAATTGACACGTTACCTCATAGGCACGTGCAGATCTTCCCACACAACAAGCCTATGAAAGATCAAAATAGAAAACAGATCCTTCAATCCAACCACTAGAATAGACAGACGCGATCCGATGCGTACGATTATCAGAATCCAGCAAGAGTGCTTCTTTGTGATTTGTAGTAGGCCCAGTCTGATCCAGTGCGTTGCCAGGACTGGATCTCGAGTGAATCGCGTCATTCTACAGTCCATTCCGGATGCTCATCGTCTCCACACCTGGGGCATGCCATCTAGGATCACGTCCAGTCAGAAGAACATGGTCGGGGATTCTGGTGAGACAGGTCATCTAACAGCTTTGTAGATGAATGCGTAGTGGAGCATCGATATGTCATGGCGCTGAGCAAAAAGCTTGATGACTCTTTCAGTGCCACTTACATACCTCCCCTGCACTGATGAGTGGGGTATGAGTACATTCAATTCACTCAGATACATCTTATGGCATTTCAGCCTATACAGAGATTGCTTCAATCACGCCCACGCGGCATCCCATCCTAGAGAGCTACGATCCCACTCCCCCGGCTTACCCCCAAACGCGACCCAGCCCAGAGTCTCGCTCGTCATGATAGCAGCCCGCACAAAGGCCGACCCATCAAGCCCGCTCACCCCCTCATGCGTCTCCTTCCCAGCACTATCCAGCGCACCAGGCACCGCACCCGCACCCGTCTGGCCGAGCCGCTGCGCAGCGTAGTACAGCGTCCGCACGGTCTTGATAACATGCGAGTCCGCGTGCTCGAGAGCATTGAGCGTGACCGGCAGCCACGGATTAGCCGCGCCGCCCGGGTGGCCCGGGACGACGTCGGGATACGACATCAGCAGCGCGGGATTGACACGGGGGCGGCCGCGCGCGATGGCCCACAGCGCAGATGCGAGTGCGTGGCCCTGGAGTAGCTGTGCCTTGTGCAGCTTGTTCGGGAGCGCGGCCAATACCCTCGGCAGCGCGACGGCGCTGGTCAGCGTGTGCATGAGGAAGAAGTCGATCCGATTCTCGCGCCCCGGGCGCCCCGCTGCCGCGGTCAACAATGTGGCCTGCCAGAAACACTCGTCCACCTTCTTCTCACACGCGGCATCGAAGGCGGAATCAGTCAGCGATGTATCGAGCGACCACGGGGCGTACAGCCGACGGAGTTCAGCACCCCGGGCGGGGGACTCCGTCAATCGGTTGAATGCTGCCCCGCCCATGTCGTGCGCATTGTACGGAGCAAGGGGTGCAAGCGAAGGCGAATCGTAGACTTCGCGGAGGATGGACAACAACGTTGCGCCACTGGAAGGAGCGGCGGAAAGCTCCGGCAAGCCGGAGGGGTGACCAGAGAAGATCGAGGCAAAGTCGGCATCCACGACAGCGCACAGAGCGAGACCTAGCCCAAACGCTCAACGGAAACGCCTGCCATTCTGATTGCGGATACACACCTTGGGCAACGACACAGTCTTGACCAATCTCGACGCCGAACTAACCTCCCATCAGTCAAGTCTCGAGTCAACGGACGTGCACTCACCCCCACGTGAATAATCGGATGCACGCTGGAAAAGCAAGGAGGAATGAGATGCGAAGACACCACAAAGCAATCACTTACGCGCCGCTGAAAAAACGGCTCAGCATCGCAGCGCCGTTCGCGTTCGCTGCCGGGGCTAGCACATAGTCTTCGATCGTCTTCTGAATCCCGAGCGCTTCGATCTTCTTCTCAAAGAAGAGGAGATAGCTCGCGTATGCCCTAGTACCCAATCATCAGCTCGAGGCGTGCCATACACCTGACTCGGCCAACGTACTGTCGCTCGCCCAGTCTCGTCGTCCACGTCTTGTCAGTGAATATATCGTGCTGGGGACCTAGGGGCCGGAGAATGACACTCTCTTCTTTGTAGATTTTCTCCAGGAAAGCCCCAGTCGCACCCAGGTCATACGCTGCAACCAAGCTGGCGCAAGATTTCAGCGACTGCGAGGTGCACGGAAAGCGCACAGATGAACGCACTGGTGCGCAGTGTGGTTCTTGCGCCCGATGTCATCGAAATAACAATGATGTTCTCGAGCATCCCGTGCTAGCAGCTCCTGCAGCTTGCGAGCCGCCTCGGGCGTCGTGGGAGTGTTGACGAGACCTTGGCGGAGAGGTTGATGCATTTTAGCTTCTGGTCGTCTAGAATAGACGCAGCCCTTCTTATACCCTCTCCATGGTGGTCATCGGATGCATGGCTGGGAACAACGGCTGGAGAGCGAGATGAATGATGACCCAATCAGCAATGAGCAAGGCCGCCCGCTCAGGTGCCCGCGTTTATTCCGCTTGCTGTGACTAGAATCCAGGCTCAGATCGTCTCGGATACAAAGCATCCTTCCTTCCAGTGACCCTCCCATGCCGCTTTCGTGCGGCGGTAGGCATCCGGGCACGAACTAGACATAAGCGGAATTGCAAAGGAAGGTTGATAGGTCACCTCATCGTTTCTCCAATTTTTCCGTTCTACCGGCGTTGTACTCACATCCAACATATATGCCGTCGAGGAAGGGCCTGGTTGTTGAACAGATGACCAGATCCCACGCGCCTATGAAGAGGCTTCTGGTTCCAGGGTGCGTGATGGTGGCCAGCTCGGGCCAGAAACGCTCAACGCTCGGCTTTATGTTGGCGATGATTTATCGAGTATACGAGTCGCAGTTCGCTTTGATAATCGACAATACTCTCGCGACATGGCATACAACTGTCGTACGGCGTGTCCAAGTCTTCAAGAAATTAGTGGGGACATGTGGCGGACGACGAAGGCAGTCACAGGCAGCACTGTGACCATCCAGCGGGCACGTGAGTTGGACTAATCTAACCTCGAATGATAGATTATCACCGTCCGGAGGTTGATTACATACATTTCGGATCTGCTTCAATGAGACCAAACTGTTGCGAGTTGCTGGCAAAGCCTCTAGACTCGCGATATTGAGCAATCAACCCTGCTTAGAAGCTCGCTCGTCAGGACCAGTGACCAATACGAAATATGCAGGCCGTGAGCGTGTAATTTCGAGACATCACCACAACCGGTCCGCAAGTTGCTGACCCCCACATAAAGGCTCTGATTCTGGGAACTGAAAACGGAGGATAGATCATCATGTTACACAACCACTAGGCTCCAATGAAATGCCACTACTCGACAACTGTCTGGATCCCAGCCTGGAGCGATGCGCGTCAGATGACTGATACAGTCCAGGGACAAGTCTGACATACCTTGCGATCCTCGCCACGTTCTCGCAAATCAGGATTCTTGGTGACCCGGCCTGCAATCTTCTCGGCGCCTCCTGTTACGTTGTGCCATTGAGCATCCACAAAGAGCCCGCATGCAGGCAGACAATGCGACTCACCGACGATCTTGTCGCTGAGACCGGCCTTCTTGGCGTGAGTCCCGTTGGCAGAGTCGAGCCCGTCAGAGCCGGATTCTGTCGTGGGGCGCTCGTTATCGGCATCCGTGGAAGGAGGGTTCACATCAGCGTGCTGAGCGCCGATGGCCGATTCGGTACCAGTAGGGGCTAGGTCTTCTCTGTCTTGGACGTTGGTGGTCCGAGTAATCGCATCTTCGTCCGCGTTGTTGGCGTCCGTCTGTCCACCCGTAGCGCAAGCCTGGTCTTGCGCTCCGTCCCGGTCGCGCTGTTCCGCTACATTCGTTTCTTGCAGGCCAGGTCCGCCAGCAATGATCTGGGACGCGTTATCGCGGCTCGCGTCGCGGGCCGTCTCTTCCCGCTGGTCATAGCTGCCGTTGGTCAAGTCGCCTTGACGCTGATCGGCATCCGATCCAGCGCTAAGCGCATCGCGTTCGGTTCCGGATGTCTCGTATGAATCCGTCGCTCCAGACGAGCGCTGGTTTTTCTCGTCATCATCATGAAGATCGGCGTGCGTCTCGTTTACGTCGGTTCCGTCAGTGCGAGGAACGTCGGCGTTATTGCCAGCCTGTCCGGAAGATGGGTCGGTCTCGTCATTGTTTGTGTCACGGTCCCAGCGCGCTTGTTCTGTAGTCCGGACATCAGTTACACGGACCCGACACGACGACCGACGACCCACCTTTCGCCTCCACCTTGTTGTCGCTTCCACAGCCAGCGTCATTCTGGACGCCCTCAACTCCGCGGTCCTGGATGCTGAATGTTTGCTCGTTTTCGTTCTTGTAGTTAGACTGCATGGTGTGAAGAAGGGTGTTGTTGAGTTCGACCTGCGCATGGACGTCGCTTTATAGGCATTCCAGCAGCAGTAGTAGCATGGGCAGTGGCACTAAGTAAGCTCATGACTCCGCCGAGGGAGTCGATGAACGCGCAAGTGACGCACACGACTCCAGAAACCGGGCGCAGCTCGGGCAATCTCAGCACCCCATCTTTGCTTAGAGCCTGTTTCATGAATGCCGCGCTCGCGATTAGGAAGAGGTAGAATGGAGTGACGTCATTCGTCGAGCTTCAGCCGTCCACCTGGGCGAAGGGACGGCCTTAGAGTCTCACTAGGTGGAGATGAAACGCCTTGCCTGGGGGCCCAGCCTCGAGTGACGCATCGGCCTGTGCGTCCCCGCTCGACATCGCGCATCCACGCCCATTCCAGGACTTCGAGAACACGGTTGGAGATGCTCGCAAGTGAGCATGTACCTGGAGTGGCGACAAAGAAAAGGCCGACGACGTACGATGCAAGTCGGCATCTTGTCGGGCGAGATCGTCGGAGCTGCACGATTTGACTCCAAGGGAGAATCTAGATGAGCGGTGGCTGATCAAGCTGACTGTCGCAGTGTTTTCCCCCATGGCATTTAGTCGTTCGCTCTTTTGTGTGTCATGGCGATCGAGCGTGTGCGCAGCCCGTCTTTCCACCGTCTTGCTCATTCCTAGAATGAGCCGCATCGTGTTCGTCGTATTCGAGCGCGAGGATCGGAACGTCGTGCAACCCTGATGCAGTTTTGACTCGCCGCGGCGGCAGGGAGAGCCATCGGCATCAAGAGCGCGCGCGCACGCGCTGTGGCAAGTAGGTTCAGAACGACTGCGGGAGGAATTGTGGAGACAACACGAGTCTAGAAGGGGGTTGAGGAGCGCGTGGCTGCTGGAAAGGGCAGGAGTGTGTCGACCCTTATATCGCCGTCAGTCAGACCCGAGTTTGAAGGGAAATAAGATTGCCTCTGTACGAACAGCGGAGCTGCATTTGCTTACAACAGCGGGTATCCATACTCGGGCATCCATTCCTGGATGGAAATTCGCTGTTCTGTTAGTTAGTTGGAATAACAATGGAATTGTCAAGTAAGAGTTGGAGCAAGTTAGTGTCTCAGCTCTTCACGATCACGTGTTACCTTGCTTGGTTGGGCTTCTACGACTAATGCTACATAATCCGGGCCAATATCATAGAAATCGGTCCACGCCTACTCTCCTGTATCAGGCTGACAGACTCGAGGTAAGCGGATCAACCACAGCGGGATTCTCATCCGCCTGAAGGACATGGTTTCGGCCTGTTTCGAGAACTGTCATTCCCGGCGACGGCGCTCGGTGCTTGAGAGTCCCAACAGCAAGATCATATTGTGGCCGCTCCTAACCCACAAATTTGCTCTGCAGAACTTGAAACTCGAAACTAAGATGCCGTACTCAGAATCTTCATGTGCCAATGATCTCTTAGGATGATTAAGATTTATGAACGGGAACTGAAGCCTCAGGTGATCACACGATAAAGAACGATGAATGCACCCTCTGCAGGCACGTGAGGGCACAGGGCGATTTCATGTGCATCCATGCCGTGGGTGGGTCAGGAGAGACGGCAATGTGAGACAGATGGTGGATCTTAGGTCAGACATCAGGACATCGGCAGGACAGTATGGAATGTGATGTGATTAGGATTCCGAATTTCTACGAGACAGACAGCTGTGAATTCGACTACGACATTGACCGACGACGCACGAGCCTCCTCAGCTTTTTCGTCAACGACGCGATGCACAGCAAGCGCAGAGGCGTGGTCCCACTGCTATCCACCGGAGGCGGCGTCGCCCGGCACTTGCTCTTCTGCGGCTTGTGCAGTGGGTTCTGCAGAGCCAGAGCAACTATATCTACGGGCGGAGGCACGACGAACGTGTCCATCGCCTCGACCTCCGTGCGCAGCTCTGGAATGCTCGGCCGGCGCGCCGGATTGGGATCGAAGATCCGGTTCGCGAGCGAGCTGAATGAAGGACTCAGGTCGAGCGTCCCCCGCAAGAAGTGCGCGGGGTCCGCGCGGTACGCGCAGTACGTGTCGTCGGACTCGACGGGTGCCTTCCAAAGAAGGCTGCTCGTCATGAGGGCGATGAGGATCACACCCAGAGACCAGCAGTCCGTCCCGCGAGGGGAGTATGTGTCTCGAGTCTTGTCCATGTTTTCTGCGACACGGGTGAGTCAGGGGCTTCGAATGAGTGGGAAGTCTCAAACACACCAGGACTCGCAAACACAGCAGTCCCTACGCCGAACTGTTTCGACTCTTCAGACCGAGTCGCAACACCAAAATCGGCGATTCGGATGTTCTTGCCGTCGGCGTCACACAGGATGTTCCCGGGCTTCAGGTCCCGGTGGAACACACCCTCAGCGTGGCATGTCTCGACGGCATCAAGCACGTCCAAGAACACCCGCTTCGCAACGTCGCACTGCTCGTCACAGTCCTTGTGCTCGATGACGAAGCGGTTCAGGTCCGTGTCGCAGAGCTCCATCACGACAAAGACGTGCTCGCCCTCGACGAAGGCGCGGTGCAAGGCCACGACGCCGGGCAGGCCAGAGACCTGTGTGTGGTTCTTGAGCTCGTTCTGGAGGTTGTGGTGCTCCTGCGATCCGGGCTCGCCGTTCAAGAGGCACTTGACGGCGTAGTGGATGGGTGCCACGGATGATGCAGTCGATTGGGTGTCCAGAGCCTTGTAGACCTTGGCAAATGAGCCGTGGCCGAGAAGCTCGACGAGCTTGAGCTTGCCGTTCTCGACAGTGGACCCTGTCAAGTCAGGGAGTCGGGTGTATGGGAGCGGGGCAGGGTGGGATGAGTGGGTGGATGTCATGATGGATGAGTTTCAAATGAGGTGCGTTTGGATAGGGCAGGCAATAGAGCTCGTTGCATAAGATATGAAGTTGTGTTGTGGTGGTTGGAAGCAAGATGCGAGGAGGTGCTGGTCTCATCGCCCTTCCCGCCTTATATCCCGCCCATATGTCTCACTGCGCCGATCGAACCACGGCATTGCCGACCTCACACAGTCAAGGATAGGGTGTCCGGATACAATCCAGAGTTTCGATTGAACCTCCTAGGTCCTGGACCCTGAGATGGGTCCTTGTGAATAACCCTCCTTCAGTAACCAGTCCCTGCGCGTTCGGTTCTGGTGCCGCCCCGTTCAGAACGATCGTCCAAAGAATACTGGCGGCCATAGATGAGCTTGAACTATCTGTGAACAATAGACCTCGAAAAATATACTGAATCGCACCTTCTGTAGAGACATGGTGCAAGTAATCTTAAGCGCTTCCCTCTTCCCTGACACGTAAGATTTAGTGTTATGACAGACCGTTGATGTCCGTGATGGAAGTTGATTGTAGGCGCCAATCCCTGCCTCTCCCATTACTAGACCCTAGCACGACAAGGCTCTTGATGCTTACAGGGGGCTCGATAGGGGTGAGGAGGTTCCAGACTGCGATTAGAATGCATCCGCCATGTTGAATTAATACGCTATGGAAGCACGGTTTTGTTCCATGACTCTCCTAGATTCGCGCTACATGGTGACACCGTGGAGACAATTCCAATTCATGCGCACTCGAGTAATTAGTGGAATTCAGCCAGCAGGTAGCGACCTTACAACATACGCTCCTGGAGTATGTTACTAAGCGCCACCCAGGTGCTTCCACCGTGACAATATTGACCTCGCTGCTTATTTCGTGTTTTTGAACAATTGATTGTGAGCATTCGATCCGTTTGACCTGCTATTTCTGTGAAAGTAGCTCAATACCGGGAATACCTGCTGCGAGTTTGTTCGCTGGATTGGAACAATCGGATAGATATTTGATAATGGTAGAGCAAGTCCATGTTTCGCGGTGGCTTCTTATGCTAGATGAGTTGAATGACAAACCTCCCATAGTTTTTCGAAGTGGGATGTGCATTGGTTGTTACAAATCGGACAGCGTCTGACCGGCAATATTGCTTTGCATGTTCGAGAGAATAAGTAGACTCGGAACCTTTGTGATAATGGCGCGATGTATGAATCCCCTACCATTCAGTACCCTCCGTTTGTGCTTGCCAATGGTTGCCAACTTGCGAGCATAGAGTCACAAGTCCGATCTGATCAGGATTCGAGTAAGTCCTTCCTGGATCACGAGCGGACCCTCCGCTTGGAATGACGCGGAGGTCAGAGATAAGATGGCTGCACAGAATTGACGTCATCTTCTGGTCACCCTTTCCAGGGGCCGCAGGAAAAGTCGGCGATCTGAGTCGTGTCTGAGCGTGGCTGGGAGTCTTAGGCGACGTCAGAGCAATGAGAAACACTGTGATACACACCGCAAGCAAGGACTTGAATCCAGCGTCGAGGATTTGTGTTTGTGCCATGGGCCGCGGGAAAATAATGCCCGTGTCCAGGGGAAGCGACACAAGTCCGCCCGTCTGCTCGACACGTTCCCCCGATTCGACCGCTAAACCTTGATTTGCACATCGAAAGGCCCATCCGCCTCTTATAGTGCTTGGAATCGTGCACTACAAAAAGACACAAACGATGAACATCTCGTCCCCTCATGCACGAATTCAAATAGGATAGCCGCAGCAGGTATCCAGTCAAGAAGTCGACTCGATTGGGTCAAGTGAGAATCCATGATTGCCCTGAACGAGGAGATAAATATTCGGTGAGAGGATACGAGCCTGGTGTGTTGTGTGAAGGGAGCCTGTGTTTTATGTAAGGAGACGCGGATCGGTGTTTATCGCAAACAAATTGAAGTGTCGGCTCTTAACGAAACAACTCCATCCCATCAGGCCAGCCCCTCCCAGACAGTGTTCACCCTCGATCCCTTCGAGATGCAGCATCATCTTCAGGTCGCAAAGCTTGCTACGATCTTACCAACATCAGTGCACAGGAGCCCAAGTCCGTGCTTTCCTACACGCGCGGAGCGAAGTGGCACTGACCACAGGTCGACAGAGACGAGGACAGCACAAGATGGACACTGTATTAAGGGTGGCCAAGTGAACGCCAAAACAAAGTCAGTCAGCTTGAACATGTTCTCTGCGCGAAATCTGACGCACCACGAACCCAAATTGACAGGTAGTTCCTCGAGATGAATCGGTCCCGAGAATTCTCTAAGCTCCACCGTCATGTCAATTCCTCTATGGTCCGCCGGACTCCGTCCATTCGCATCCCAAACGACAACCCGCGCGATCACACCCAAGGAATGCCCTGGATTGGACATCCCGAAACAGCGCCAGCGTACGTCTCAGATTCGATTCGGAACATCGCGATGCAGGATTTAGCACAATCCACGCGAGGTTCGTTCGGCTTCAAACTTCCAGTGACAGTCGGAATCCCCAGCGTAGCCGTCTTCAATGCTCATATGCATACGATCATCACGACTGCAGAGTCGCTTCAAACAAGAACGTCGTCAGGAAGCTTGAGCCGAGGTCGGAGTGCGCAATGGAGTCTTCGGTGAAGGATGACAAGAGAGGACGGAATCGGTGACTGCCTATGCGGTCGGCCGCATTGGGAATGTTTCCGTTTGGCCTACTACATCGGGTGGGCGGTCTATTCCTCCTCCTCTGTGCCAGCGACTGTCCTTACGGATGGGATGGTTCCTCCAATGAAGCCCAACTTGGTGTTCTCCTCTGCAGGTGAAGTTGTGTATGCGGTACGTCGTGAGCTTCAAACTCGGTTTGCTACTCATTCACAAATCAGTTGACATGTCTTTCTCCGGCTAAGTAGTCATCAGCAAATCGTATCGAGAACAAATCAAAGCCACCACCTACCGGAGACGTCTACTCCTCAGGGAAATCGCTCGCATCCTCGGATTGGTTATGGGGTCGTTCACGTAACTGGCCTATATAGTCCACTATATGGTGACATTGCGAGGGGATCACAGAAGCCGCACTCGACCAAGTTCTCCGACTTGTTGGTAGCCCTCTTGAGAGCGGCTCGTCCACCCCATTCGTCGCTATTAACGTGGATCCTCGCGGCCATGCTCAAAGGAGTGTGGGTCGTGGCGGTTCAAATTCCACTCCAGGGGTGAAGGGAACTCGACGAAAAGGAACTCTGAGTACGGCAAACGCCGTCACAGCAGCGCGTGCATACGAGGGCTGATATGTTTGGGTTGGAAGCCGGTGATTTCCGGCCACGCTCTTGGGGAATGTGTGGACTCCAATGGTGATCGAGGACATCAACAAGGGAGCCACGTTTTCAATCCACCGGCGATCCCCTCGTAGTATCATCGTATCTTGCAGCCCTCTAAAGTTAAAGCGTCGTCGGAACAAGGGAGGGTTGTGGAGGAGAGGCCGTGTGGAGGAGTGCTCTAGTCATAGGATGGTAACCACCAAGTGTGTGCTTTCTTCGAGTTGGTTTCTGTTTGAGCTCCGATAGCATCCTTTCAGTATCATCGGCTCACAGCAAAACGCCCAACTCGATGAAGCGCACGCTTCCAGACACAAAACGAAAACAGTCGATGTGCTATGTCCTCAAGTGCGAGCCCCTTCGATTTGTTCTTCATTATGCCAGTGCATTGTCCTAATGTTGTCCTTTCACCACGGCATCGTGCATAGCGAACGCTCACCCTCCGAAGGTGTTCCGCGAAGAGAAGGGGTGCAGATGGTCGTCCGTCGACAAGGCGCTGTATATAACGGACTGCAGCCTGTGGTCCATGAGTTTCTGGAGATCAGTTCTCGTTCAGCCAATCCACCACCGCTTCAGGTCGCTCGCCTGCGCTCCTGTTCCCGTCAGACTTTCGGCTCCCTCCAAGCTCTCGCCATATTCCGGTCGAGTCCTCACGCCTCCCTTTCGTATGCGCACAAATCAGTTGGTGTCGTTGCCTCCCCAGATATACGAGCCAAGTTCAGCACAATCGTGTCCGCGATGGTCCTTTCAATTCGTCAATAGCGATACTCGACCCTCGCCTGTGGCCCATCTTGCCTCCAGTTGTACCCCATCTCAGCCATGCAATCTGAGTCATCCAGCGCTCAGACGATTTTTCCGTTCACCGCTGACCGAAACGTGGAGGCCCCAACACCCGGTCTCATCTTGCACGAGTGGGAACTGTTTCGGGAGATATTCGAGCAGAGCTCAATGGGACGTACGATTGACCGTGAGAATGGCCACATACTGAAGACCGAATGGCGAGTGTCTGCCTGTATCCCGTGTTCCCACTCGAGGTCTAATCACGAATTCAGCCAAATAAATGACATACTGAAAGAGCTCTACATGTCTGTGATGGCCAGAAATATGTTGTGCCACAGGTTTATGGGTGACGCCACGTCTGAAATCGAGGAGTAATTCGACGACAAAGCTGCACTGCGCGTAAACTTTCTTTTCGTGCAGTGAGACGAAGCCCTGGCGAAACAACTCTGCCGCAGTCATTCATGAGCATCGCAGAGACCATGCATTGCCTACGCCCTGAAATTCCACATTACCCGACATCCTCCGGACTGGCCCTCGGCCCAGGCGCACGATCGCAATCCCGGATCGGACTACCGGGACCAGAAACATGGGAGAGAACGTGGGGCGATGCGTGTGTAGCCGGTGGCTCTACACACCGGGCAAGCCCGATAGTGTGGGCCTACGAGTCGGTGAGAGTTTGCTGTGACCTGAGCCGGCAGTGCAAGGAACACTGACTCGCCCAAAGGGATCATCGAGCGGCAACACAAACCAAAATAACTCCGCTACTTTGTATTCTGTCGACGATCCGGACCGTGCATGAACCAAAGGAAGCAACGGATACATCCTTTTCACCAATCTTCCACGCCCTTTTTCCGGATGAGCATGTTTTGCTTCATCATCACCTAGCAAAGCGGTTTCTCCATGATGTCACGATGTGAGAAGCTTGCGGGGCTTCGTAATATTCGACCTTGTGTTCTTCTCGACGACCTAAGGCGAGAGGACGACCTCAAACTCAGCACGGTCTTTCTATTTCAGATCACAACCTGACATGATTGAGACGCGAGGACGACCGACTGGTATGTGTTGCCAGCCTCTTGCAGTTCGTGTTCCTGCCTCACCCGTGTTGTTTCAGCCGTCCAATTAATTTCCTACGCAAGCAGTCAACCAAGCGGATCTACCCCTTCTTCCAACAGGAACCAGTACGAGAGCCACAGGCCCAGCGAACGGCGTGTGTACCATCCTGCTGCGCCCGCGGATCGGTCCCAATGGGCGATGTGGATGGGCAACGTCCCCAAGCACGCCGACGAGCATGATCTGCAGACGTTCATCGCCGCACAAAATCCCGACCACGGTGTGCTATCCGTGTTTTTGATCTCGAAATCGAGCTGCGCCTTCGTCAACTTCGCGAGCGAGGCACACTTGAATGATGCAATCAAGCAGTGCAATGGCAAGCATTTAGGCCCGGATTGGACTCGGGGGCCGCCGTTGGTTTGCCGAGTCCGGACACTCAACGACGACCTTTGGACTGGCGTCGGTGGGCAGCGAGGAGTTGGCCTGCACCGACAGTGGATCAACAGCCGCATCGCAGCGCGTGATGGCATCGGAGACGCCGATTCGCCGAGCGCAGCTTCCGACGCCTCGACAACGTCGAGCTTCTTCGAAAAGCACTTTCCACGGCGCTTCTTTGTCCTCAAGTCGCAGACAAGAGAAGAGTTGGATCGGTGTGTTGAAGATGGAGTGTGGTTCATCCAGACACACAATGGGGCTGTTCTGGACCGAGCGTTTCGCACATCTGACGAGACGATCTTGTTCTTCAGTGTCAACAAGAGTGGCCAGTTCTATGGCTATGCCAGGTGCGCGATCTTCCTGATGCGCCCGATCCTTACTCATTTTCTCCGACGTTGAGGATGAGGACCTCAGTGATGACTACGAATGATGCTATCCATGATGGCCTGCCACCCGATACAATGGTTGCCGAAAAGTCCCCCAGCCCGTTTACGCCGAGTCCGTCACCGCCCGGTATCACTCAGTCGGCACCCAGTGTGATGACTCCCGCCGGACATCCCGACTTGCAGGAGTTGTACGAAGCTGGGAAAGGCGTTCATCAGCCTATCAGCCTCGACGGGCTCCTCCAGCGGCACCAGGACATCCTCGAAGCTAGATTGGAACCAGAACCGGATGACCACCCTGAGCCTAGTCCCATGAGTGACGGGGTGTCTGGCTACACTGCTCAAATCACCGTCGAGTGGATCTGCCTCGAGCCGCTGCCTTTCAAACGGACGCGCAACATTGTCAATACATGGAACCGTGATCGCGAGGTCAAGATTTCGAGGGACGGCACTGAGCTCGACCCAAATGCTGGATTAGCGCTTCTGGAGGCATGGCGATTGGTGCAGGATGAGAGGAGACGCCGACAGGCGTGAACGTATGATCCTGCCCTCCGACTCCAGAGACATAGGAAATGCGACTGTGTTCTCGACTCCCGTGTTGTGATTCGCTTCCTTTGGTAGTTTTCCCAGGTTCCAGGTGCACAGAGATATGCGAGCTGGTATCTGGACACTTGTAAATGTACTCCATCTTACTGTATCTTCTTTTCTCCCAGGTGCACCACTATGTTTGGTGCTATCTGTCTTTTTATAACAAGTTACATAACGTACACTTGGCTCACAAACTTATACCGACATTTCGTTTGATTCTTCGAAGCTATCGATACGATCCACATTCACCTCGTGATTCTCAGCCTATCTACCGGATATGCACTTACTTCTAAGACCGAACTACTAACCCTCTCCATTGGGTACCCAGCAAGCAAGAGCACGAAGCGTCGCTTTCTTGAACCTCTAAGCTCGTGAAGTCGACATGAAGGACCGAGTGTGGGACGTCTGAGATGTCCAATGACTGCGCGTGCTTTTCGACTATAGTTGTGACGTAGATATGCGCGCGCATGTTACATTCTGTTCTCCTTCTCCGCGAGAAATCTACTTACAGCGAAGGTTGTGTCTTGAATTGGCTCCAAGATCGGCAAATCCTCCTCCGCAGGCTTGGCGTGCATCCGGCCCTGATCCGGCCGTGAAGATTGCCATCGGATGTAATTATCAAGTAACCCGTTCTGCGCTAAGCGCTCAACTTCGACTTCGACTCCTGCTCCCAGAGTCTTGGATCCATTGGATCTGAAGTGCGGGGCTCGAGAACCCTTCTCTGTGCGTTATGTCATTGACTTGATATGAGAAATCTAATTCGTCCCTCGAGAGATTGACCCGGGTGTTCATGAAAGTACCGACCGTTCTGGCTTCTCGAATGAACACCTGCCCCTTCCGCCACTAACACACGCCGGTACCGCTATGCAACGACCGTTTCCTCCGCGCGCTCCGATCTCCTCGCAACCTGTCCGACGATCATATCACCCAGCAGCTCCAACACAGCGGTCCCAGTGGGCGATGTGGGTGGGCAACGTCCCAAAGGACGCAGACCAAGACGAGCTTCATCGATTCTTTACCCAGCCGCTGGGGGACGGTGCCGGGGCCCTCGCTCATGGCGTCCAGTCCATTTTCGTGCTCCCTCGCTCCAACTGCGCATTCGTCAACTACAACTCCGAAAGCGCACTCACGATCGCAATTGCTAGCTTCAACGGGGTGTCACTCCGGACGTTTCCCCAACAAACCGCGGTCGTGGGAAAGCGTAATGCGACAAAGCCGCTCATCTGCCGTGCACGCATGGAAGAGCACGACCTCTTCACAGGAGTCGGCGGGCAGCGGGGAGTGGGTCTGCATTCCACTTGGGTGAAGGAGAGGAGGGCGAGGAATCAGGCCAGCGCGACCGAGGACAACTCGGACACCATCTCCAATGCGTCGACCACGTCAAGTCTGCTTCAAGAGAACTTCCCACAGCGGTTCTTCATGCTAAAGTCGTACAAACAGGTCCGCATCAGTGTTGCTGCGGTTGTCTTCTCCCCTCACCTTCTTATAGGATGATCTCGACTCGAGCGTCGATACCGGTCTCTGGAATGCCCAGCGACATAACGCAGAGGTTCTCGATCGTGCGTTTCGCACATCTGAAGACGTGTTCCTCTTTTTCAGTGTCAACAAGAGCGGAGAGTTCTACGGGTACGCGCGGTATGTCGGAACATGAGGTCGCTGGCGATTACTGAGACGAATCCAAGGATGACGGGACCCATAACTCCTCGTGGAGTACCTGGCCAACGACACGAGTCTTTTCCGCACACCGCACTCGGTGCACAATCGCCTTCCTCCCAAGATCTCCCTCCCCCAGAAACCTTCCTCCCCCCTGCCCTGCTCGACGAGATCGAAGCAGAGCCCGAGTTCGACTTTCCTCTGCACTGGATGTGTGTCGACCGGATGCGCTTCTCGCGCACAAAACATATCCACAATCCGTGGAACCAGGACCGGGAGGTGAAGATCTCGCGCGATGGGATGGAGATCGAGCCTGAAGCGGGCCAGGCTGTGCTGGACATCTGGAAAGCCCAGCGCGCAACGCTCATCCAAGCGCCACGAGCCAGGTCTTGATCTGTCCACAAAAAATGTGCTCCTGAACATGGGCTCCAATATATGTCGAGCTGAGCCATTGATTCCGATCTCTTATCTCTCTTTCTCTCTCTTTCGCTATGGATAAACGTCATAAGCCTTCTGTAACCATCTCACCGATATGTACACTAAGTCATCCGCTATGACCGTACAATGCCCAGCTACTATGTATGTACTTCACGATTCTCGCAATCTCATTGGAGCAGTCCGCACGCAAACAGGCTGAACCATCGATGGTGGCGAACAGTGGATGGAGCTCAGGTGTTCGTAGAGGAAGGCAGGGCAAGACAGTCCAGTTCTCACGGTACTTGGGTATAATGAATCAAGAGACCTGATATGTAGAGGAGAATACAGAGATTGTAACTACTGAAAGACGCAAGTAGTACAAAGGATAGAACACGGGTATCGCAACCATCCAGAGATTGGGAGAAATGTAAGTTAAGCCCGAGCTCCTTGCAAGATTCATCCATCTGATCTACGCAAGAGGCAGATAACAAAAAATCAGAGACATTTACAGCTGGCGGTGGCGATTAGGCTCGGTCAGCCACGATTGCCAGGCCGCTATCAACGCCGATCCAGCACTCGGCTCGAGTTCGGTTCCGTCCCTCGAGATTTTGACTTCACGACCCCGGTTCCACCCGTTGACGATGCCGCGCGTCCGTTTGAAGGGCAAAGGCTCGCGGCATAGCCATTCGACGCTGAATTGGCCGCTAAAACCAGACGCCAGCCGCGGCTGCCCTTCACTGGGCCCCGAAACGTTGTCCACCAGTTCTGGCTCGAGCTGGGGATCAGGCCCAGAGTGCTGCGACGTCAGCCAAGGTAGTCGGCTGAAGCTAAGGGATCGATGCTGGCGGGCTCCGGCGTGATCGAATTCTCCAGAGTCAGAGACCCGGCAACTCAGAACACTGGGTGCCGACTGGGTGGCACCTGACTGGAACGAATATGGCGATGCGACTCGCACAACCAGGTTCGGCGATGCATCGCCCGCATCCATGCCATGTGGCAGGGGATCAGATCCAATGGAAGTCACCGGGCTGATCATTCTAGACGCGCATGTAAACTTGTGGGCTCAATGAAGGCAAAGGACGCACTTGGCATAACCGTAGAACTGGCCGCTTTTGTTCATGCTGAAGAACAGGATCGTCTCTTGGGAAGTACGGAACGATTGGTCAAGCACGACCTGATTGTGCTTCTGGATGTACCAAACGCCGTCCATAGCACAGCGATCTAGTTCTTCCCTCGTCTGACACTTGAGCACGAAAAAGCGCCGCGGAAAGTGTGTCTCGAAGAAGCTCGAAGTTGTTGACCCGTCTGAAGCTGAGCTCGGCGAATGGCTGTCCGAGACATCCAGTGCTGGATTTGGAGGCCCTGCATGATCCTTGATCCACTGCCGATGGAGTCCCATTCCTCGCTGCCCACCGACTCCAGTCCAAAGATCGTCATTGAGAGTGCGAACCCGACAGACCAGTGCGGGCCCCATCGACCATTCAGGGCGGAGATGCCTGCCGTCATATTGCTGGATCGCTGCGATCAAGTGCGCCTCGCTCGCAAAGTTCACGAATGCACAGCTGGACTTGGACAGTAAAAATATCGAGACGACGCCGTGGTCTTCAGATTGCGTGAAAAACGTCTGGAGATCGGTTTCATCGGCGTGCTTCGGCACGTTTCCGACCCACATTGCCCAGTCGGAGCGGTCAACTGGTGGATCGGGGTGGTACACCCGGCGTGCTGCCGGTTTCCGGACGGGGAACGATGCTACCGTGTGCGAACCAAGTTCATGACTTGAGGGGTTCGACGATGATCGATTATTGATATGCGACGGTTGTCTCCGCGATGCCTCTGGTGGACCCCCACCGGCATAGAGTCGCAGATGTCCTTGAGAGAGAATGTCAGCTGGAGAAACCGGAGGATGGATGATGTACCTCCTGCATGCATGTTAGAATGTTAGAACTGAGATTGCAGTCCCCCGCTCGGCAGGACGTGTAGAAGCGATCGCTCGCTCGTGGTGTCCGTGGGGAGTTTGGGGGAAGGCCAGTGCTTGCCCCCGTTACGGGACGCTTATGACATCATAAGCAGACACGGTCTTGTGAGTGATGATACAAAAGAACGCGGCCGTTTGTTATCTTTGGGGGTCAGATCGAGAGAGGTAGATAGAAACGGAGAAGGAGGAAGGCGGTGGGTGTTTGTGTTGTAACTGGAATGAGTACATATGCATGCCTTATTGTGGTTTGTGTTGCCCTACCATGATCCTCTCTTCGCGAATAGGGCTCGACCCTCATCCTCGCAAGCTCGTGGGGTGTTCGAATGGGCAATTCTCCGCTTATTCCATCACGTGTGGCACTGAACAGTGAAGAATAACTGTCGGAGGTTGGTTAAAAGCATCAAGCATGCCGAGGAGGAGAGCGATCACGGACCCACGGCAGTCTGGTTATTGACTTATCAAGGCACAACACCCGGTCCACAGATGTCGCTGCCTCGGAAGGGGACATGTAGCACGGCAAAAGACCTTCCGTAGACACCTTTGCCCTCAGCTGCCCCTCTCTGATTTCTGTTGCTTCGGTCTCGCAGCCACCATCCCTCCCGATCAACATCCGGGTCTGCCGCTAGCCGTTGTTTGACGAAACGAGAACTTTTGGTTTTCCCACTTGGCCCAGTTGGCTTTGAAAGAACCCAGAGCAATAGCAGAATCAGCAGCATTTGGCTGAAGGAGTTCGACGAGGGCATAGCATCGAGCCGGGGCCCGCACCGAGTGCTGATTTCGATCAGGTGGTCGAGACTGCTCGCCTCTAAACGATGACGAAGAACCGAGTGTACCGCTTCCCTTGCTGCATGACGCCTTCTGTTGAGACGGTGGTTGCGTGATTTGCAGATGGGATCGCAAATCTGCATTGGATCCGCCAGTCCTTTGCTATCGAAGCCGCGTCGTTCACTGGTACCGTCGCTAGCGTGGATGAGTTTGGGTTCTGGGTGCTCCACAGGACGGATGAAGACTGGGAAAGCTGGTGGTAGAATGAATTCGAAGGTCCCAAGGCTCGACAGAATCACGGGTGCCGACATCCGCGATGGGATATGCTTCCACTCAAATCTCGAGACGATCTCGAGCTGCTCCAATGACCTTCCCTGGTCGCCGGGGATGGACGGGGCGAGCCCTAAGCAGAGGCTTTGCACTCCCAAACGACGATCAATCAACGGTCCACCCGCCCTGGTTTGCAACGATGATTGATCGACGAAGGGGCTCTTGAAGAGTCTGGAAGTGAGCTGTCAATCCCGACCCGAGCTCGAACGCAGCCGCCACCCATGCGTGGTACAGACCAGGATTGATGGTGAGCGAGTTTCCATCTCTCGCCGGAGTCGTTGGCTGAGTCAACTCGATATCAGCTTTCAGCACAGCAGAAAACGCCGCAAGGAACGAGCTGTGTTCCGACACAGCTCTCCAGTTTCTGCACATTCAAATATCCGCCATTCCCTCATTTGGCGTTCTTAACGTTCGCGGAATCGTTTTGTCGTGTGTGTTTGCATGCGCAGGCAGTTGGTCTAGTCGCAGATCCGGCGGTCTTTACGCTGTTGATCGCATTCGCCATCGCCCTCCTCGTCCGTATGAGCCAGGCCGGTCCGGAGCCACTAAAGCCTGCGTTAGTGCCGAAAATGAGAATTGGCGAGCATCGGGACTTGCCTTGGTTCCACATGATTAGTGGAAATTCAGAATTCTCCGTCAACTAGCGGTAATGGCTGGATATGGCTCTCGATCGAGCAACGGCTGTTGTTCAAGGCCACTTGTCGGTCACAGCTCTCATTCTATTTCTCCGCATCAATTTGCTAACATATTGAATAGAACACGACCAACCGTTCTATGCGAACCAGTCCGAAATCGATGAGAAAGCGGAAACGAGACTGGAGAGGAAACGAACCGTGTCCTGGTCACTTGCGAATGATACCAGTAGGACGCACGCGGTCCAATTGTTCATCCCCCGGTAACCGTGAAATCGATGGACGCAAAGAGAGCGAAGCCCTATCAAACGTATGAACACGATACGGGCGAAAGTTATCCCCCAACCTAGGCTGCACGTTTTGCCCAGCTGCCTAACTTCCGCGACCCGTCTTTTGCCACCTCACTCCGTTCTGCTCTCAGTTCTCAAAGTGTTCATGCGGGATGCAATGCTGAGGCAGCCCGATTTCATCGTCATCCCATCCGTGCGCCTGGTCTGCAGCCACTACTCGCGGTGCAACCGTACCTGGATGGACGCATTGGATGTGGCACCCGTCCACAGCATATCCGCGTCGGGTCCATTTGGAAGACGGTGTTTGCGAAGGAAGTGGGGGGTGGGTCTCAGCTGCGGATCGAGTCGACTTGTTGGGGAGAGTCCACTCGACTGGTATCTGTGCCGTGAGTGTCGTCCAAGGAAGTAGACGACGACACAGGCTGCTCGTGCTTCAGGTCTGCTCGTGGGATCGACCGTCGTCGATATTGTGGCTGGCATTGTGGCCGGTGATCTGGATGCTTCGAGGGTGAGTCTTCTATGGCTCCTGTCGCACTGCTAATTCGTGTCCAGAGTCATTCATTTGGCCATGGTCTACGACGCAGGGGACTGGTCGGTGAGCATGGCGATTCGACTTGGAGCCTTTCATTCATGAGTTAGGGCGAAACAAGAAACTTTCAAAGGGCGACAAGAGACAACTCACTCGCGACTTTACCGCTAGTTTGTGAGCGATACAAGAGCACATCGTCCCGCGGAGCAGCTCCCATACCCCGCGTGTCCAAAGTATGAGATCGATGCACCTGAGCTCATAAGGAGTCAGCATGCGGATGATTGCCTAGTTTAGGCCCTTATTCGCTGCTTCGACCCTCGTTGATCTTTCACAATCCAAGTTCTTCGCTCGTCGACCCGGCACTGTGACCAACAGCCGATGGAGGAGCTCGCCGACCACGTCGCTGGCTGGTGCTGACTCTTATCAAGCTAGAAAACTTGATACTGGGTTTAGAGGCTCAACGAAAAACGCGCACGATTCACGTGGCAATTTGACTCGCAGGCGGTCGCCACTTCGTCCTGCGGCGAGGAGAGGACTGCGCGGTTTGAAGGTAGCGACGAGCATCACTGTGCTATTGGCCCATGCGAGACTCAGGCTCTGGGACGCACGACAAACCAGAAGGGGAGCGACCGCGGATAGCAATCGCGAGACCTGACGCTCGTTCACTCGTCCGCTTTGACCACAGAAGCCACGGTCATGGCCGGCATCCACGAGCGACCGGATCTTCTAGCCGTCGCGACTACTGCGAAGATGACGACTGAGCGCCACTGGCTCGTGGATCTCGATGAACTTGAGGCGAGAGGCGGAGGGTGGAGCTCGGGTGGGCTTGTCGAAATAAAGAGTGTCGGCGACTGCTCTGGACTCGCAGAATGTATGATTATCATTGCCTGACAGTCGCGTGGAGCTCATCCTCTGAAGTCGGGTCGATGGAAAGTGCTTATCTCCCGCCCGGCGTCTATTCTCGCGGTCGCCACAGAGCTGCATGCTCCCTCCTGTTTCCCGACGATGACATCGGGAACTTGCAGACATGGGACGGCTGGACAGTGCAGAAACAGTGGCATTGTCCATCGTGGAAGTGGTCTGTGCCCGCAGGTGCCGACGATATCGGCTCGTTTCACCATGCGGAAGTGGTGTATCTTCGTGCGCGGCCGCCGGCTGTCGTTGGATGTCATAGAGGATCGAGGTTACGGTGCTGATTTCAAGACGATCTGTTTACTCCGCACTTGTTCGCCGAGCTGATTTACATAAGCAAAACTCCTGCTTTTCCGTTGCCCGTATCGATCTCCACTGAGCAGTCACCGGTGCCGTCACTTTCCTGGGTGTCAGCGCGCTTCCCTCGAAATCCTGGTCGCACATCCATGCCACTCGCGTTCAGGTGGGCTCTCGAAGAGCTCTAAGCACACGGAAATGAGACTCTCAAACGACCGAGTTGCACGTTTCCTGGATGTCGTCGTTCAAGACGAAAATTCACACACACAGGCCCGCCAACATCGTAGACTGGCAAGCGCTCAGGACGGAATCACATTTCTCAGCTGGGGAACGGCGTTTGCTACGCTTTCCGCCATTGTTACTGATGACGCATGACTGACGTCGACTCCGCATCTCGCTTCGCGTCCTCTCGAGCTTCGCAATGTACAATCTGGTGCTTTGCTGTGCTCTGCCGCACAAGTTTCTGTAAGTTGCAAAGACATCGATGATAGGTGACATGATAGTTGGCATTGATTTTCATCCTCAGGTCTCATTCTCCATAAAGACAAGAGAGCGTATCCGAACATGATCCGTTGAGCCGTGCCTTGCCGGGCTCACTGCTCCCTGCAGTCTCAGAAATTTTCTTCGTCTACGGATATCACAGCGATCACGTGCGAACTTTCCGCGACGACATGTGATTTCACTGATAAACATTCTATAGTACGCAAGGCCAGCACCTCAATACACCAACCTGAAAATCTCTGGCACGGATTCGAGTGAGCACTTGTGGAGAGTGATTCATATCATGAGGCTTGTCTATGGGAAAATCGGAACCGACGATGTATGCACTGGTAAACGAGTACGCGGGAGGGAAGCTCAAATCCAAGCAGACTGGATTTCAAGTGGCCTCATGTCTATGAAGACAGCTGGATTTCGGAGACCGCAATTTTTCACAACGACATCGCCCGTTTCTCTTTGAAATTTAACGGCGGAACGAACATGGTCGCTTTCGAACCTCATATCTGGATGGGTGGACGAATCGGATTCAGAATCGAAACCGTCGATCTACTCCGTCGAATATACTGCATGCGAGAACCTCCTGACTCTGCAACTGATCTCTCCTGCTGCTCGTCGCTGGCTGAAAGTACCGTGACATGATATGAAATATAAGGAGTGTCTTGTGACATGGATGCTGTATAGTATGAAATGATATCACAGCGAAGAGGGATCGCCGGATATGATAGACTGTGCAGAAAAGTGTGAACGCATAAGTACAATAGATAAAGTATGTATGTGAGGAGGTATACAGTAACAAATACAGAGAACAGCACGACGCTCACTGACTCCTGGACGCATGCCATGCATGAATGAGCGCCGAACCAGCACCTGGCTCGAGTTCAGTTCCATCTCGCGAGATCTTGATTTCGCGGCCCCGATTCCATGGATTGAAGATGTTGCGCGTCCTCTTGAAAGGCAGAGGCTCGAGGCACAACCAGTCGACGGTAAACTGCCCGCTGAGATCAGATCCCAGCTGCTGGCCTCGAGTCGAACTTTCAGGCCTCAGGGCACTGCCCAGCTCCGGTCGATTGATCGGCTGCGTTGATCTTTCAGGGTCCCCAATCCTGCGTGGGGACAATTGGTCCAGACTGATGCTTCGGCGGTGCATGTTTCCTGCCCGATAACGCTGGTCGAAGGTCGACGGGGAAGACATCAACACATTCGGTGCCGATTGAGTGATGCCAAATGGTGAAGGATACGGCGATAGAGCTGTGTCTGTAAGCCTTGGTGATGTTTCGTACGCGGCTGGGTTCGGCAGCATTCGAGGAGCCTTGGGGAAAGCCGTGGAGAGCACTCGGCTGCTCATTCTGTGGATGACATACTCATGAACAGAGTTGTATCAAATCAGATGACCCACGAACCGGGCATAGCCGTAGAATCGACCACTTTTGTTCTCGCTGAAAAACAAGATGACCTCCTCAGAGGTGCGGAAGGCTTTATCGAGCACCACCTGGTTGTGCATTTGGATATACCACACCCCATCGGCAGCACACCGATCGAGTTCTTCTTTCGTCTGCGACTTGAGCACGAAAAAACGCCGTTTAAAGTGCATTTGGAAGAAGCTAGATGTCGTCGACGTGTCAGAAGCTGCACCGCTCAAGTCTTCTTCGAAAATTTCCATCGACTCCGAGTCCACGCCGGGTACCGAACGGTCCTTGACCCACTGCCGATGTAATCCCATCCCTCGTTGCCCACCGACTCCAGTCCAGAGATCATCGTCGAGACTGCGAATGCGGCACACGAGCGAGGAGCCCCAGGACCACTCTGGGCGCAGATACTGTCCGTTTCCATACTCGATCGCAGCATGCAAATGGGCCTCGCTCGCAAGATTCACGAATGCGCAGCTGGATTTGGAGAGCAGGACGATCGACAGAACGCCATGATCGTCGACTTGAGTAAAAAAATTGCGAATATCGGTTTCATCGGCAGATTTGGGGATGTTTCCGACCCACATCGCCCATTCAGACCGATTTATCGGTGCATCGGGGTGGTAGACTCGACGCACTGCTGGTTTCCGGGTAGGATAGGAGGCTACAGTGGGGGTGGGAGATTGTGGGTCCGCATCACTCGATAACTCAGCCAACGACGCATGACTACCGGAGGATTGGCGGCGTGGAGCCCGTCCTGTGGTAAGGAAGTAAGCAGACGAGGTCATGGCAAGACACTTTGCTTACTCGATCTTCGCATGATGAGATTGTATTGAGACAAGAGACTTGACCGTTACTCCGCCAGTGTGGGCCAGAATGGGTTGAGCTCGCAGTGGTGAAGTCCGATATCCTCTCTCCTTACGAAATCCTTGTTCCAGCGCTGCTGACATCATCGAAAGGACCCGGTCCTGTGACAAAACAGCGTCTTTTGGGCGAGTAGGTCGGAGAATGCGAGAGTCTGTCGAAGGTGATGGAAATTGAGGGGGGCACGATTTACAACTTATTGTGCTTTGTGATGCACTACGGCAGATCGTCCGACGTCTTTCATTTTGAACAGTTGCATGCACGGACTCGAAAGCCGAAGTTTTCGCCTCGTATTCCAGTGGACAAGCATGGCACCCCGTCCGCGAAGCTTCCGCTTTGCGAGCACCCGTTTTTGCTCCTCGTTCGTCGATGCCCTGAGCACTTTTGGATAGCAGCAGTCGGAAGCAGTCGATGACATGAATAACCTGGGAATCCAGTACGTCGCAGCTCCCCATACGTCTCCTTCCAACATGCGAACGACTATCATGCCTCCCAGCTCAAGAGACCTGGTGCCCATCCTAAGTGGGCGTTCGACGTTGATGCTCCTGTCGAACACTCTTCGGAGAATACGCTTCAAAAACTGACTCGCGTTCAAGATCTCGTTGCCGTCACCGAGCAGCAACATCATCGCTTTCACGGCTGTGAGTTGTTGTACCAGCCACGATAGATGATAATTTGGACGGAAATTGCTGCTCCAAGAATAGCCTCTGGAGATAATCTTCATCGCAGCTGAATGCACCGGCAGCACCACCAGGATCCCTTGACGGAAGCCGTATTCGTCGCGACGAGCATTCAGTGTCTGCTGGGAACCATCCACACCTACAGATGAATCCAACCGTTGGAACAGACTGCATCCTTGCGTCCTTGGCCTTGTATGATAGACTCTGGTCGAGATTCGTATTGCGCAATCGGGATGCGATTTCTACTCTGATTCGGGAGCCAGAGAACATTTGCGGCGGCTGCATCCATTATCATGGTTCTACTGCTTTGGCAACCGGAGGATCAAGACGAACGGGGAAGGTTCGGGACAAGCGACTGTAGAAAGAACGGGCCGTGAAGTCCAGATCCTTCGGCGTGGAGTCTTTCATGATATCTTGCTGAGGGGATCTCTGCCGCCATGAAATTTACTGCCTTTGGGCAAGACGAACTGTCGATGGCAAGCGTTGGTCGCATAAAAAGTGTTTGCATCCGGAGAAGCGCCGTCACTCCGATGAGGTTGCAGTAC
This sequence comes from Mycena citricolor, assembly GCA_963692855.1. Lineage (NCBI taxonomy): Eukaryota > Fungi > Basidiomycota > Agaricomycetes > Agaricales > Mycenaceae > Mycena > Mycena citricolor. The sequence goes on along the minus strand of CAVNYO010000477.1, from coordinate 11,907 downwards.
CGTGACCAAGACACGGAGCCATCCTTGCAGTGCCACTCTGGCGACTCCCACTTGTCCAAGATCGAATGGCCTGATAGCGTTGCGATGGAGGATGAACTCGGGCGCAAGCATGCTCTGGTCGCGCAGCTCAGTAAGGTCGCTCGAGTTGAGCGGAGCGCTAGTTCGTCACCGAGTGAGATTGCAGTTCTGAATGGAGGTGAGCAACAGGTTCTCGTATAAGGAGCGGCCCCGCATTGACAGGGCTTTTAGGTCCGACGAGTAGAGCTACGAGAAACGCACGAACCTGAGCGATACCCCGCATGATTCCGCACTTCTCAACTAATCCTGCCTCCTCTATCCGCAGAGCTTCTCTCCATGACTCAAACACATTCGCGGTGGACGCAATAGAGTCTTGTTGCGAAGGACGGTCGTGCGGAAGGGGCCGGCTTGCTTCGCCGATTCGCTCGAGTTGGCGAATACGGGGCTGGTCAACCGTCTGGCCACCGATAATACGTGCAGTGTTGGCTCTGGCCGCACTGCCACGCCGTCTCGTCAATGGCCTCTATGTTCGACACGACTACTTGATCATCCGCTAACGCATGACACATGCGTAAACTTTCGCACAGGTCAGAAAGGGTTGGCGTAGCATGCGATCAAGACTTGGTCGCACCTCTGCTTGTCGCGTCACATAACTATCTTGGGCCAATCAGGAGTTGCATGGCACTGATCGAGGTTCTTCAGTCGGATGCGCACTTGGGTTGCTACTGGTGGGTTTCGCTCGTGTTTGTCTCGATCTCCCGGCTGATAGCGCTTTGGAATCAGTAAAAACAAAGTGGCGGTACTGCCATTCAGTAGTCAGCAAGGAATCCAGCTTGCAGACATTGAATGAACCCGATCTCGATCCAGTCCTGACAGGCTGGCTGGTGACGTCGACCCAAGTTTCCAATGAGCAATTGCGGGTTTCTTGGAGTTTCGCCACAAGTGTGCATCAGGATTGCACTGGGGAAGTGCCGATTATGGATGATTGTGTAGATGAATCCTCGACTCTCGACTCGAACACTGACTCGTTGGCCATCGAAACCCAGGCAACTGCCCGCGTACCAGCTACGAGCTTACCAACGACGTCCCTGGAGATAGAGCTATTCGAGTCGGCAAAGAGTAGGCGGCAGCGGCGGCGGCCAGCACACGCTCGAGGGGAATGCATGGGCAGGTCGCATCTTTACACTGTGTCGACATTGCCCGAGTGTCTAATGGTCGTGATAGAAGGATGGCGGCTTGGTTTGGCTGAATCTTTGGGGCTCCCATGTCTTGGAAGTGCGGAAGAGAAGGGCGGGTCCTGGAAGACAGACAACAGTCTCAAGACATGGTGCACGACTGACTCGTCAAGTCACTCCCGGCCTGGAAAATGACTTTTCGACACCGCTTCGTCAGTGGAGTATCGCCTCGTGAAAAGGGCCCACTTTTTTACGAGGTCGCTTGCCCGACATCGACCTGGCTGCCTATTGCAGTATCCTCCCTTCCCGCTTTCCGTCTCTGTCCCTCATCAATTTGAAACAGGGCTTGGCCAAACTTGTCGATTTCTGGACCTCAAATGATTCGAAATGACTGAGCTCAAAGGCGAATGTGTGTCGGTATCCACTGGCGTAAAGCACAAGGGCACTCAGTTCGAGGTCGTTGGACGAGGATCAATGCGACTCCTCAATCGATCTCCATTTGTCTCACATTGTCAGTCCTTTACATAATCCGGATCGCTCTGACTTGCTTTGTCTAACCTCTATCTTCTCTTTGCTTGAGATTCCAGTCCTCAGAGGCTGGACCCCCCATTCGGCGGAGTCGGCACAGCTCAGTACATCTATATTCAGACGCATCGCTTTTTCGATTCGTCCCGACCTGTGCACAGTCCTCGCTCAAATTGGAAACATCTGGCTGTCTTTGTGTGCTCGCGCAGCGCCCCCTACTCCTGCACACGATGCCCGGGCAGAGTGCATAACACAGGAGGGACTTCTGCATAATGAGTTCGGATGAATTCTGCTTCTCTGACGCTCATGACGAAAGGCTACGATGTGCCGCATTCCTGGTCTCAGGATCGGATTACTATCATTGTCTTTCTGTGCGTGACATCAGCCCGATGATGTCAAGGATGACGTGGAGTGAGCAGCGGCCTCGAGTTGTTTCGATTTCGACCATGGTCGCTTGCCTCTATCCTGTCCACAATGCACATCGAGTCGCAGACGCACGAGTTCAAGCTCTCGGCGCTGTTGAAATTGCGGCGGTAGAGCTTTTGTCTGTCTCGCGCACCGTTGCCGACCTAGAAAGGTCTAGAGCACACCTTATCAAACAAGACATTAGCGGAACTTCCGAGGGCCTGTGTCAGTGGAGTAATTATGCCACAGCCAGTACAATTCTGCCGTCTTTAGCAAACTATGTTCTTCCAAAGTCCATGATTCAAGTTGAACTAAGGACTGCGAGCACGGTAATGAAATTCTGTTGGGGAGTTGGCACGTGACCGGAATACCGAGACACTTCCGCTTCTTGCCTCCTGTGTGCGGCTAGAGTAGATCGAGTAGCCTCAACGAGCTCATGGCGATTTTCCTCGAGAAAGATATGTGAGCGCTGAGTCAACCAGTTTTATTAACTGATTGTTGTCTCATCTCGATTTCGGAAGCTCAACTAGAGCAGCGCGGCTGACGATGAAGTCACATGATCGCGTCGACATCGTGCCATCACGATCGGAGGGAGTAACCTGCGTGACTGGTTTGATGGTGCGGAGGTTGCCGCGTTGCCAAGCAGTCACGATGAAGCAACGACAAACATCGACCGAGGATTGCGACAATTCTTGCTCTTGCTCTAGCCATTCATCCAATGCGGAAACCTCCCAAGGTCGAAAGACTCCAGAGGAAGGACACTCTTGCGCTATCAGTAGCCTCCGAATCTTTATCTTCCCGATATTTTCATGATGGAGATGCCGATTCAGCTTCCATTCTTTGCTTCAGATCGCAACCTAACGTCAATCTGCTCAGCGACTGCCGGGCAGGCTTGGGAATCTAAAGTTGTCGGACCGTGGCCGCGCTGTACTCCTTACCTGATCAATTTGAGATATGTAAACAGCAGAGGCACATACCAATCCTGTGGTGAAGTCACTGAAGTGTACGTACAGAGAAATTCTTGCTTGTCTTGTCGCTCGACTTTGTGATGCATTAGTGCGATTTCATCTTCGTTCGGGCGCGACGTATCCCAAATTGACAATGTGGAGAATCATCATCATGATGAAGCGTGCATGGTGTACTAAGATCAAAACCCTTCTATCCTCGATCTGCGCTGTGCATAAGAGATGCAACCCGCGGATACCGTGCGCGTGCGGTGTTCTTCATTCCTTTTTTCCTCGCCCGGGCCTCTTTTCTATCGTTTCCATTCGTTCCTCCTCGCGCTGCGAGTCGTTCTCTATCCAACATTTCTCAATCCTCCGCCATTTCTCTTGGACTTGTAATTATGGGCGGAGTTGAGCTCCTGTTCGTTTCTCTCTCACCACCACTCTGTCTCCTTGCTTAATGAACGTGTCACAGTTTTGGCCCCATGCTACTTGGTGCGTTAGGGCTTCGGGCGAGAGGACGAAGGGCCTTGATTGAGGAGACCTTTCTGCAGGCGTGGTGCTCAATCTCATTCTATACGGGGTGCGTTCTGCCATGGGTATCATCTCCGGTCTCGTCAATTCTGACGCGCTCTGTTCGTCGTTGCTTAGATGATCGTCATACAAGTCCGCCGAGCCTCCTTGAGATGCATTCCGCTCATTAAGCCATTCTAGATGTCAGAATACCGTCGCCGGTTTCCCAAGTGCGCAACTTTCGCTCGTCTCAGAGCCTCCGTCCTGATCCCCCTCAGTGACCTCAAATGGATCCGACTGCTCGTTCGTCACGCATTACGCTCGTCGCTCGTCGCATCACGTTCATCACCCGCCACAGATGCACTATCTGATGCTCGTAGAGACGGCCAATGTGGTTGTCGAGCTCGGCATTATCTTCGAGCCGTTGATTGTCAACTACGGTGCGCTTGTGGTCGCCACCTATTGCGATTGTCTGCGGCTGAGAAACTGAAAGGAAAACCCGAAGCCTTGATCTTCGCTCCAAAACGTGAGTGGACTGCAGGTTCTAACTGGGCATAATTGACAGAACCAATGCAGTCATGGCAGGAGGTGCGTTCTTAACCCTGCTATCGTACTGCACGCTAATCTATCTTTTGAGATCCGATCTTCATTGTACGTCTCGGAAATGGCCTGGCGTATCACAGCTGACTCGCCATTTATAGTCGATTGTGGCAATGCCCATCCAAGTCTTCACTGCTTGGAGACTCAAAGGTGTGATGAGCAATTTCCTGTATCGTTTGCGTCTCAAGCGACTTCAGTCATCACTCGGTCCTACATAATGCCAGCCGTGATCTGTGTCCTCTCGCTGACATCCTTCGGTACGCGGCGTTCTTTTTCGAGAGACCGTACGGATTCACATGTTTAGGATTCGGAGCGCTCATGTCCATTAACGTCGGAACAACACGCCGGTTCAGCGACTTTGGGAAATTCACGGTGATATCCGCGGTCTGGCTAACTTGCAGCGCTGTGTGCGACCTTGTGATCGCTATCTCAATGAGCTATGCCTTGGTGAGGCCGATTCTTCTCTATGCCGCACCAGTACTCACTCCTCGGCCGAAGCTCAAGCGAAAATCTCCTTTTGCTGGGAATGTAAACGGATATATCGATCGGATAGTGAAATGTGACTTTGATCGTTTGTCTGTTTCTGTTCTAGCTGATGTTCCCGATAGTTGTTGTTGGGACAGGGTCTATGACGGCTGCAGTGGCTCTCACAGACATCCTCCTCTTTCTCCTCGTGCCGGTACGTGCTGCCATGGAAAGCTGATAGCTGGAGGCTTACGAGAAAACGTCTCAGCGCACTTCACTGTATGTCGCCGCACTCCCTTTCATTTTCAGCCACGTTGACCAAAAGGTCCAGTAACTTCCTCGTGGACTTCCCGCTCTCGAATCTGTACACTATATCTATGATCACGATGTGGGTCTGATACTTAGACAAGATTGCCTCTCATGACATCATACCAGGCTGCTTTCTCGCGACCCGGCGAAACTGGCACAAGCGACCAGTACGACACAGGTGCCCCAACTGGATGGGCTCAACGAGAAAGCGGCGAGCAAACGGGCGACTTTCTCCTTTGCTGCCTTGCAAGAAAGGCCTGCCTTCGATCCAGTGGCCTCTTTCTCGACTACGGAACCGGCTGACATCGAGATGCAACTTCCCCGGTCCTTGCAGAGTCCGGCGGTGGACACCCCGGTGTCATCCAGACCCGTGACGCCCGTGCGATCGTTCCCTGTCCGCCCCATCTCCCGTGCCAGAACGCTGAGCCGCGGTGGCGAGTCCGAAGACGAGAGCGGCAGTGTTTCGAGCAGAACGAACAGGATACCGCGCAAACCTGTGCCGATGCCCAAGCGATACGAAAATCATCGGCACAGTCGGTCTATGGAATCAGCCAGATCCATGGAGGTGGGCGGGCCTCCGTTCTTCTCGCATCGCTTGCAAAGCTCATCCGCTCTATTCTCAGCGATTGCGGGCGTATCGTTCCACAGAAACCCTGGTGTCATCGGCTTCAATGAACACCCTCGTATCTGATGCACGAGCCGAAACGTCCAGTCCACACATCAGACCCAGCGTTGAGCTGCCCGCAGAACTCGGCCGGCGCCAGAAACGGGCAGTCGAGTATGATACAAACGCGAGATACGCAGCCCGCATATAGCTACTCTAGTATATACCATTACGAGTGCGCTTTCGCCTATCGCGAATGTCGCTGTCCGTCTTGCCCAAAATTCTCGGCCCCGGAGCAGAGCGTTCTCGACACAACGGGTGGCTGGGGGAGAGCTTGCCGCGAGTGGTGACAAGCAGGACAAGGATTTAACGGGTATAAAACGCCTCTTGGGGACGTATCATCCATTATCCATTTGAGTTCTTGAGGTCTGTAGAAAGACGGGTTGTATGCTGAAAGTGCATTTCCCGGTGGAAATTTCGTCTCAAATGGGAGTCACGTGCAAACCTTCCGCTAGGTGGAGAAACGCACTATCCGTCAACCGTCTGTTCGTTGTCCGTGGCAGTGTATAAGTTGATTGGTAGCACAGCTAGAGCATCGGGCCCCACGGATACGAACATGTTCATACACTTGTAAATACAGACGCCGTTTTCGTGTTACATACATTACGAAGCCATCGTTGGCGCAAATGATCCTCTAGCTCTTCCACCACGGAAGCCACCTCGCCCTCTCGCTCGGTCAGGCAGGAAACCACCACGACCCCTAGGTGGGAGACCATTTGAGGCGGGGGGTCCTGTAATGAAGGGTCCACCTCGGCCTCGTCCGCGGTGGGGAACAGGATGGACGTTTGTGGCAGCAGCCGGTGCAGCAGCAGCAGCAGGGGGAGTAAATCCCCCTCTGCCTCTGTTCGGGTTGGCCATGATGGCAACAGGAGTAGGACTGCGGGATTGTTCAGCAGAGTTTCACAACGCGAACAAAGTCCTTTACCGGAATTGAGTGGCTGCGCCATGTGCCTGTTGCTGTTGATGGGGATACTGGTGTACGTGTCGGTTGGGAGGAGGAGCAGGGTTCGTCGACGTGACATATTGCGGTTGTGACAGATTCAAGCATGTATTGAATTCCACGCTCGAGCCTCGGTACATTGAGCAACTTTATGACTGTCAGTTCCGAGTCACGAGAACAGAAGATGCAACACACCGATCACCCAGTGTTCCGCCTCCCATGAACGGCACATCCCAGACCACATCCATGGATTTTGCATTGAGCCCAATCACCACGCCTTTCACCGACAAGGGCACGCTCCCTGAATCCTGGACCATCACAACTCGGTCTCCGAGCGCAAATCGCTGGTTCTGCAAGCGATACACAGCGTGGCTCGGCTTCAACACGGCTTGCCGAGGAATGCCTTTCACGATGGCTTTCTTGATTCCCTGGGTAGACTTGGATTCTGTGAATGAGTCCGCCAGTTTCTCGATCTCCGTCACCGAGTCCTAGGAGCCGTCAAATTTGTCCAAACGAAGGGGCACATAAAGGCGCACCTTGCCCAACTGGTCACAGTACAGCGAGACAGGCTCTAAATCCCTGACCCCTTTGCCTTTGAGCCAAGCTTTGGCCTCCTTGACTCGCTGGTCAGCATCCCCTTTCCGGAAGATTTCGCTCGCTTTGGCAATTGCTACTTGATTGTCAGCGACTTCAACGAACAGTCGAGCTAGCCCGCACCATCGCCCGGGAGATCCAGCGACAAGAACAAGTCGGGGAAAGTGGTCTAGACTGGTTTCTTAGCGTCATCGGACAGACCCTGCCAACCGTACAGACCAGATATTCTTTCAGCAACGCAACTGCTTTGTCGCTAAACTCCCAACCTCTCACTCCCTTACGAGAGTAATCGATGACCTTCATCCCTTTGCCCTCGAATTTGAGACTCAATCCCAGGTTGACTTTGGCGCCATCTGCAGTGATGACCAAAAAACTGCTCGTGATCTTGGACACCGCCCGGCTCGAAACACCCAACTGGTCAGCCACCCTAAACGAAGGTAGATACGCTACGGCGTGGCGTTGATCGACCACAGTCTTGAAGCGCTCATTCTCTGCCTTCTCGGTGGGGAAGAACGCCAAGACGACGGAAAGCGTTTTATCCGTGGTTGCTGACACCTGGGCAGCGACGCCATATGCGTGTTCGCCCAAGAAGAAGATTTTGCTGCCTTCAGGGAACTCCTCGGCCAGAGGCGGAGCCGCTCGCTCAAGAAATCGCGGATCTTCAGACGCAACTTCTGACAGCGTCATCTGGACAGCATGCTCCTGCTCTTTGTCTGCTCCTTCGTAGTCTTTCACAAGCGCGCCGGATTCTAGCCGTTTCATGCCTAGGATATGTTAGCCAATGAGCGCGGGCGAAAACTTCTTCACCTTTCAAAGGCCTGACATGCAGCAGCACATCTACATTTCCCGTGACCACACCCATTCGCTTCGAGTAAGTTTGTTCGATCCGCTCTGCCTTTGATTTCCAGTGCCCCAATGCAGTTGGCGCATGAGGCGTCGAGACAATTTTGGCAGGGCCCCCGTGCACGATGGCCATCTTCTCATACTTGAACAACGAGTCCGATAGCGCCACGACCAGCCCTTCCTGTAAGAACGGCCACCCGACGAAGGTCCGCTTCCCGACCATTTCTTCGCCGATCTGCTGCAGATTCTTTTCCTCGTGCGGGTTCTGGATATGTACGATCATTGACTTGTTTCGACTCTCAGATCCATGGACGTTAACACCGTGAAATCCGAGAGAGGCGGAGTGCGGAAGCGTCTTAAGCGAAGGGAACCCAGCAAGCGCGTCGGCGCCGAGGAAGACACCATCACAAAGACCCTCTAAGAGATGTAGACCATCGAGGGTCGGCAGATCAAAAGTCTCCATGATGCAAGAGCACCTATACAGCGGTGGAAAGAATCCGGGCAAGGATGAAGGATAAAGGGTGGGCTCTCCGTGGTTGAAGCTGAACTTCACGCTCGCACCGAAAGTGTTGCGTCGCTTCTCGTCATCACTCAGCCGATGCTCTCGGGCTGTCCGAGAATCAGCATGAGAACAAAAAAAGGGAGAACGGCCCACTTTTCATCGCCGTCAGCAGCCGATCGCCATCTATGAAGGGAATTTTAACGACAGCCTCCCAGTCTTGTTTCTTCCCATTCAGATCCTGCTCGAACTCAAGCGGATAGAAGTCAAGGATGGGTGAGGTCGGGTTGTACATTAAATCCTGACACACATTAGTATCAACGTACACAAGCGCAGAAGACAATGTGGCACCTGATACGCGACAGGTATGTGGTCTTTGCTGGCGACGGGGAGCACGCCCATCAGTTGTTCAAAAGGCTTGAAGGGAGCACCGAGCTCAAAGCTGAACTCCATGTCAGCGACGTGTCGCAAGTCTGCATGCATTTGTCAACCGATGATCGAAGGAAACCGAACGGCAAACCTGATATCCTGGGTGCGTAGTGATAGTCGTAGAACCAACCCCACGATGCAACGCCACTATAGTAGTAGTGCATGACCCATTGTAGCCCTTCCACGTAACGATACATCAAAGCACCCATGGCTTTGGGGTCATCGTACGAGATCTCAAGCTTGCCCTGTCGTCCATTCAAGCCAGTGATTCATTGCTATGAAGATGGTGAAAACCCACCTGGTAGTAACCGCGCTTCCACTCGTCCATTTTTTCCCTGACAGATCGTGCATGTCGAGCTTCAAATCCTCCATCTTCGTCGTCATCCATGACAGGAGCCTTGTCGTACTTGCGCAATACTCGCTCGATTGCAGCCAAGCTCTCGGGTCCTCTTCGTCATCATCGACGTCCTCCCACTCTGCATCATTCCCGTCCGGCACCTTTGCACTCTCGTCACTGTCGCCCTCTTCCGTTACTGCACTGGGGAAGCGCCACGTGACCAAGTTTCTATCCTCGTCGTCGAACTCATCCCATCGGAGTCCTAGGTGCAGATCCTCGCCTAAAGTTGATATGAACTTGCGATCTCGCGCAGGGAATTCGTTTCTCATGGAGAGGACGGTAGTCTTGGACTTCTTCGTCAATACAAAAGTCTTGACTTTATCGAATATCTCGCGCTGAGACACCGTGAGGACTGCATGTTGATCAATCGCGGTCGAGAAAGAAAGGATAGAACACCCACTCAGCTTTCCTCGTTTCCTCGCCAGCTCCATTTCGTTCACATGCTTGGCCTGCTTTCCCTTGAACCAATTGACATCAGCGTACTCCTTCTCGAAAACATCCTGCTCCCACAGAGCCATCTCGTCCAGCACAATCTGCAACCTCTTCACACTGATCGTCCCGTTCACGTTGATGTAACCGTCCAACCCTGGCAGGACCTTCTTGTACACATCGAACAGTCGCTCTAACCCGTTCTCGTGGATATGTAGATCGGGAAGATGAGGAAGGAAATCGTTGCCGACAAAGGCGGCGAGAAGAATGAAGTCATCGAGCACGCGCTCCAGACTGTACTTGAACGGAAGCAGCGACTCGATATCGCGGAACTCGAGGTCAAGGTACTCGCGAAGAAGCGAAAGATGCAGTAGATAGAAGTTGGTGGCCTCGAGAGAAGTGTTCCCCCGTTTACGCGCTGGCCCAAACTTGACTTCCTCCCGAAGGAGACAGAAGTGCGGATCGTGGCTGAGCAGACTGAGCATAATAAGGTCCGCGTCGAGCCCATACATGCAGTGCCGAACATTGGGGTTATAGTCCGGTTGAGCTCGAGAATGTCGGATGTACTCCATGATCTTATGCTCGCCCTCTCCTGGAACTTCGTGCCCAGAAAGCACCACTTCGACGTCCCGCCAATCCGAATCCTCCGTGATCTTCTTGTTAACGAAGTAGCGCAGCTGCTCAGACAGTCGAACCATGAAAGGTGTGCCAGGCGTGATGCAGTTACTGTCGAATGGCTTCTCTGCAGGCAACTGCTCCCCTCTCGCCTCCGCTTTCTCCCGGACGTCCTTTGCCTCCTTTGCTGTCCTGAAACGCCGGCTGCGTTGTTGATTCATCTTGGCTCGAGGAGCGACGCCGTCAACCGCCATGAAAAAGAGCTTCTTGGGCTTGATCTTCCCAAATAGGTGATCGACGTATCCAAAGATTGAGGTGAATATCTGCTCTTCGGACAGCCGGAAATGAGCATCCTCGTCGTTTGGATGTGAGCCTATCGGGTGTGAGGAGTGTCCGAAAGGTGTGAAAGTGCGCACAGTTATGAATGATCCCATTGAAGTCAAGATACAAATTGTCTGCCCCATGCATTGAGAGCGTTTTTACAACATCACCGAGTAGACGCACCAAATTCGGGAATCTTATTCTCTTGGATGAGTTGCGAGGTGAGTGGATAGCGTTCTCTTCCGTGTTCATTCAGTACCCCTTCGTTGTCGTTTGCGGAGTCCACTCACGAGATGTAACGAAAGAACTTTCTCACGGGAATCAGACATCACTAGGTGCAAGAAGAAGGTCGCAACAGACCTTTGGAATACCTGCATCAGAATGAACAAGAGGACAAGTGAGTTTGAAGGAGCTGCGACGTACCCATTACTTATGTGGAGAGCGGTCGGATGGCAGTGATCAAAAGCGTCTGATCGAGTTTCTCACGCTCAATGTTGCTGAGTCAGCTCCAACATGAGGCATGCACATTGCATGATCAATGGTCCTCGTCACTCAACGAGTAGCACTTGCCCAAGGCTTGTTACTTGTGGCAAGTAAAAGTGTCATTTCCCGTTGACCCTGAGATGTGTCAAGACAGGAAGGAAGAGCTTGGATTGGCAATCTTTCCGCATAATGGCTGACAAAAATTTCTTGTGCCACCTCATGACTGTGACTAGGAGAGCAGCTGTTAGGGGCACCTTTATCAGAAGCCTGCATTCAAAAATGGTTTGATCTTGACAAAGTTTTGCATATCATCCAAAGTTATTGCAGCTGGTCAAGGCTCAGGTACTAGTTGCACCTCAGGTGCATCTGTCACAGATGACACCCCCCCCCCCTCCAAGGCCCTCGGAAGTGGTCAAAATTGGGGCCTAACAGGCCCCATCATGGTCAGATGGGTCTGTGCTTCTGTGATCAATATAGTGACGTGAGCTTCTAGTACCTGCCTAATCTGGTAGCTTGCCATCATTTTACTGTTATATTCTTCTCTGCAAGACCTCAATGGCTCCTCGCAAGTGTGCCACTGCTCAGCTGCCCCTTGGCATACCTAGCACCGGCCCCATGAAATGGAAGGCTGCTAGGGAGGTGGTTGACATACACCCGCATAAGCGCACTCAGGTGGCACATCTGCAAGCACGGCTTCATGCACTGCTTGCCAGGAAACCACTCCCTCAATTCCCAGCTC